>OZ018318.1:25939555-26047055 GCA_963969495.1 Ceratothoa steindachneri | reverse complement strand
AAAGATTTATGTATGAGGATGCTATGTGGGACTGAACTGGGTGATAGAAACTGGAACACTCAAAATGAGGGTACAAAGTTAGACCAAGGGCTGGAGAAAGTGGGATTGTTTATTATTTTGAGTTATATAGCCGAAAAAAGAATGGATTACAATAAAGAGCTTGGATTACCTTCACAATCTGTTATTAGACTGTGCAATGATGTACCAAGGCACACAAAGTACTAGTTTTCAGCACATAGCGCTCAACAAAACTTAATTGTTTATTTTACAAATGGTGCCATTTAGAACCACCTTTGTGTGACAAATTGTGCGATATGGAACCAATTTCTTTTTATTGTTTTATTACATTTGCTCAAAATATTTTTAAAATTCTATGTTCTGTGATTATTTTGCCTCTGAAAACTAGCTAAAAGTATTATGAAATTTTGTAATATATATATATATTATATATATATATATATATATATATATATATATATATATATATATATATATATATATATATATATATATATATATATATATATATATATATATATATATAAATGTAACCTACTATCAAAAACTTTCTCTCATAAACAATGGAGTAAGTAAAGGAGGCAGGGGCCATGAGAAATAAGGTAGAAGAGGCAAGGGTTAATTAGTTAGGGAAGGTGACAATAAAAATTCAATAAAGGATAAAATAGTTTCAAATGTTAAGAATTTCTTTATATTATTAACATTTGAAACTATTTTATTCTTTATTGAATTTTTATTGTCACCTTCCCTAACTAATTAACCCTTGCCTCTTCTACCTTATTTCTCATGGCCCCTGCCTCCTTTACTTACTCCATTGTTTATGAGAGAAAGTTTTTGATAGTAGGTTACATTTACAGCCTCATCCTGGCTTAAATAGGTGAAATTTGCAGTCAAGGCCATTCTCAGTTTAATCTCACATCTCAACATCTCTGAAGAACAGCTCTAGCTTAGGTCCAAAAGCTTAGAAATAACATCTGTCAAGTTCAGTTGTGCATATTTTACCCGCAAGATATATATACACGAAAGAAAGAAATTGTATGTGAATGAGCACATTAGACAAGAAGCCAGTCTTTTAAAGGTAAGAGAAAGGGACATTGGAAGAGACAAAGATCAAGGAGAGCAAAGGATACATCAATGAAGGCAATTCATACTGAAGAGACAGTAATAGCTGCAAGGGAAAATATCTAATATCCTGGCTGGGAGTTGAACCTAGGGTTTACTGAGTGTGTTATTCTTGTCTTCTCATTATGGATTGTCTTCATTGAGCTGTGCTTTGCTTTGCTTGGTCTTTGTGCCTTTTAATGTCCCTTTCTCTTGCCTTTAAAAGACTTTGGTTTCTTGTCTAATGTCTCATTTGCATGCAATTTCTTTCTTCTTTGTATTATATGCAATGTACACTTTGTTCATTTTTCTTTCTGACTTCAAAAGGTTTTTGAAAAGTAGAAATTAAATATGGCAAAAGACTTATGGTACTTATTACTACATACAGAACCTGTATTTCTTTGTATTTGTATATATGGGCTATGGCATAGTTAAGTGGAAACACTGCTTCTGATTTTAACAAAGTTAAGCTACCTCCAGTGCACTTAGTTATTGGATGGAGTTCCATTTGGGATAGCCTGCATGATGGTTGCCATATGCTGTAGATCTTGGGGATTGGTGGAAAAACCCTTACCACTAAAATATATGTTAAGATACAACTAGGGCCATCCAGGATTCTTGTGGGTAAAAATCTGGTCACCCTAGGCATGACTGGATGGTCCAAATTCTACTCATTCTTAGTGTCTATATTTGTTCTGAGGCTTTAAACATTGAGGTTTATTGTTTCCATCTTTTCTATCCCTAATATTTTTACTTATTAGTAATTGTTCTTTTACTTATTTCTTCATCTGGATGCTCTCCCCCCTTTCTTTCCTGCCCCTGGAATAAGCAACCAAAGATTAAAGAGGGAGTTTAGCCCAAAGCCCTCCTCTGGTTTGGGTTTTCTTTGTCCAAGACTGACACTGCACTTCTGCCACCATGCACAACCTCACCCAAATACAGACTTGTTCCTAAATGAGGCTTGCATGGATATGGTAGTCACATTGCTCCCTCGGTCTTGTTTTTAGCCATGCCACACCTGGGAAGCTCATATTTGCAACCTTAGGGTCTCTTGTTTCCCTACAATTGACATTCTGCTCTTGAGATGCTGATAGGGCTAATGTTTTACTTTTCTAGCACTCTGTTATTTTGTAGCTAGACAGCTGATGCCTAAAATTCGCATCCAAATGTGAATTCCAGAAAGTAGACTCAACCCATCACACTGGTCTCTGTTTGGCCTCTATCTTCTTTGACTTACGCAGTACATTATGCACTTACCTGTGCAAGTCCAGCATCTCCATCAGTCACCACTGACTCGCATTTCAGCCACAGCTGATCTTGATGGTGCCAATGCCGCCATGAGATGCCAATCATACCCTAAGCCTTTTGTGTTGAACTCCTCAGAGAGCTTTATGTAGTTCTTGTGCAGGTGGCGTCTCTGATTCTGCCCAGGATGCCACCCTGGAGTATACGCCCTGAACATTTGTTGCCATTTCTCTGCTCTCAAAGCTTCTATCTATAGCATCAAGAGTATTGTGTTCCAATTGAGGAGGTTAGCTTTCACTCCTCCTCCTTGTTTGAAGCTGGGAGGGCTCTTCCAGGTTTCATGTCTCTCAGAGAGGCTGGTTTCAATACATCACTCAGTTTGGTAGATTACATGCTGTTTCCAGCTTGGAGACCCAAATGTGATTTATATTGATGCAGAGGTATTGTAATCTCCAGGTGTTTCAAACTCTGTTGATGCAGAGGTATTGTAATCTCCAGGTGTTTCAAACTCTGTAATGCCATAGCTTCTACAAGCCGGGACAAAGTCAAGATTGTCTTCTAATCCTCCAGTGTTGAATGATATTGAGAAATATGAACAATGGAAGGAAGATGTGTTAATGTGGATGGAGTTAACAGATATAGGCCAAAAGAAGCAGGCACTAGCTATACATTTCACATTAACTGGTCAAGCCAGGGAGGGAGCTAATCAAGTATCAATGAAGGATAAGAAGAAAGAGAATGGAGTTGAACTTCTGCTTAATAAATTAAATGAGGCCTTCATGAAAGAACCAGAGAGGAGGAAATTCATGGCATATCAGAATTTTGAGGAGTGTATGAAGAAGGATGACATGTCAATTTGTTATTTCATGAGGGAATTTGACACAAAATGCTAAAAATGACTGAGAAAGAAGGATATGGTATTGCTGGATGAGGTGTTAGCCTTCCGTTTAGTGAAGAACTGTAAGTTAACTTATATATAAAGGGACTAGGTTATGTCTTCAACAAACCCCCTATCATTCAAGGAAGTTCAGTCAACATTAAAACATATGTTTGAATCTAGCAGTGGATCCAGGAGTGAGGTGACTCAGGGGGTTAAAGTGAAAATTTAACCTGTATATATGATTAAAGTCAATAGTAAGATCGACTTGAGGAGTAGAAAAGCAGTTTTGGAACACAAACTAAAAGAAATAAGTTATAAGATGGAGGAGACCTCTGTACCTTCTAAGGACAGTAATGTAGAGAAGGACATTATGTGGACAACTAATTATGGTAGGTAGCCATGCAGGTGGTTATCAAAGAAACTTGAATAATGGTAGGTACAATAGAGTTTACAGTAGATATGGTAGATACCCAAGAAGAAATTGGAGGAGGAATAGGATTGATAGTGGATCTAAAAAACATTGGGCAAGGAATTGTGATAAAGTAAAGGAAAAAAATAAAAGGGAAGTATGACTAGACAGCTGTTTTTTTTAAGATAATGATGATACTAGAGTATTAAGGAAGGAAACCATAGGCTGTGCTGTACTTGACACAGAGTGTAAGGCTAATGTATGCAGTGATAAATGGCTGGAGGAATAACAAATGTTGAACAGGAATGATAAAGACAGGAACTTTATGAAGTACATTTTGCACAGCTATGGCAAGAATGATGCAAAGGAGAAAGAATGAAGCTCCATAGGCAGTTTGCTCACCCTACTAAGGAAAAGCTTCTCAAACTGGTGAAAGAAGCCAGTATCAAAAACTCAAGAGTTAGAAGATGATATAGGGAAGGTTGGAGTCATGTGACACATGTAACAAATTCCAAAGCACACCACCTAGACCTTCGAACAGGTAGCACATGTTTCGTAGAGCTCTCGGAATATTTTGATTATTTGCTATACTTTGGTGTGTGATATAGTAAACATAAATATTAAGTTATTAGATCGTATATTTGGTTAATATTACAAAGTTAAATTGTGGTTATTTTGTTTTGGTAAGAAAGTGACTTTTGTTTACTTCAGTGGCCATCTTGATTAGCAGGTTTTAAACTTGCACGCACAAATTCGGGTCAAATTCTTGTTGTTCATAAGTTTTTGTTTCTATTATTGTTCTTGTTTAAGTATGGCTGACTGTTTGGATGTAGAGAGTATGCCTTTTGAAAGTAGTGTGTATGTAGTGTGCGATGTCTGTGGTATAGAGAGGAGAGTGAATGTGTCTGAATGCCGTGTATGTGCTCTGACTGAGGAGGTGAGTTGATTACATGCGGAATGCTTGAGACTGAACGATTTAGTGTCTGAAGTGTGATGAGATGCAATTGTATGTTTGAAGAGTCAGATTGGGAACAGGAGGGAGGAAGTTAGGCCTAGAACAGGGACTGGAGAGAAAGCAGTAAGTGAAGTAAGTGATGATGAGTGGTGGGTGAAAGTGAACAGAATAGATAAGTTAGGACAGGTTAGGTGTGAGAATGAGAGGGACATGGAACCTGTTAGGCTAACTAACAGATTTGATGCCCTGAGAGAGGAAGAATTTGAAAGAGATTTGTCTGGTGTGGCCGTGCCTGAAAGTAGAATAGGAGGTTGAGTGAGTGAGAGCAGGAGGGAGGGTAATACTAGGCCTAGAGGGAATAGGAGAATGACTGAGGTGATTGTGATGGGTAACTCTCAGATTAGGTATTTAGATAGGAAGTTGAGTGAAAGTAAATGGAAGGGAGTGAGAGTTTGTCTGCCGGGTGCTGGTGTAAATGATGTGTGTGAGAGGTATGATAGGTTGGTGTCTGGGTGTGAGAGAGAAGCAGTTGTGATTACACATGTCCGAGTAAATGATGTAAAGAAGGTGGGTACTTGTGAGTTACGACAGCGTTATAAAAGGCTGATTGAAAGGATGTGTGAAAGTAAAGTAAAAGGCGTTGTTTCAGCTGTGCTTCCGAGAATGGATGTGGGGATGGAATGGTTGTCTCGTGCAATGGGGTTGAATGAATATGTGAAAGGTTTGTGCGAGGAGTTAGGATTGGTGTTTGTAGATGTTTGGAGTTGGTTTTATGGGAATAAGGGTTTGTATGCGATGGATGGACTCAATCTGAGTCGAGATGGGGTTGAGGTTTTGTGGCGAGAATTAGATAGTGTTATTAGGTCTTTAGAGGTGGGAAACTAGGTTTTGATAGTGGTCAGGGAAATTTAATGGCTCAAAGTGAGTCCGGGAAAGGAAGCAAACACAGATTTGTAGAAGGTAGGCAGGCCAATGGAAGTGTTTTAGGGTTAAATTACTTGAGTAGTGATAGTGGTCAGGGAAATACAAGAGTACAGGGTCGGGGAAGGAGAGAAAGGAGATGAAGAGGAGATAGGCCCTCAGGTGCTTCAGGGATAGGTGGGCTGAGTTGTCTTTACACAAATGCTCGTAGTCTTAGAAATAAGAGGGATGAATTATTTAGTTATATCATTCATGAAGATATAGATATAATATGTATAGTTGAATCATGGGTTAATGAAAATGTATTTAATGATAATGTCAGTGAATTTGAACTAGAAGGTTATACTATGTACATTAGTCAAAGGAGAGATTGGACTGGTGGTGGGTTGATTATTTATATCAGAAATAGCATTTCTTCAAATCTAAATAACTCTATAAAGCAAGGAGAAGGTGAATCATTATGGATAGATATAAGGGTTGGTAAAAATAGGAAAATACACTTGGGAGCTTTTTATAGACCACCAAGCAGAGTGATTGTATCGATGAGTTAATGATTAGAGAAATAAGTAAAGGATGCAAAGAAGATACAGATATTCTTTGTGACTTTAATTTAACTTTTGTAGACTGGGAAAATATGATAGGTAGAGATAGAGCAAGTTCTAAGTTTATGGAGTGTTTTGAGGATAACTTTTTGACCCAATTTGTTAATAAGCCAACAAGGGGTGCCAATATATTAGATCTAATTCTTTCAAATGATGATCCTTAGTTGAAGGATTGAGTGTAGGGGAATCATTGGGAAACAGTGATCATCAGATGGTTTGGTTTAATTTGCAAATAGTTAAGGGTAGAACAATGACAAACTCCACAAAAATTCCAAATTTTTATAGGGGAGATTACGATAAATTATGCAGCATGCTAAATCAGATTAGGTGGTATATAGAATTCCATGGAAAGAATACTTATGAGATGTGGGATATTTTTAAGACTATATTAAACATGATTCAGGAACAGTGTATTCCAATGAAGTCTATTAGGAAGAAATTCAGGAAACCATTATGGTGGAATCAAGAAATAGCTAATAAAGTTTCAGAGAAAAAAAGGGCATACCAGAGATTACCAAGTGAGAGTAGTTTAGATAATTTAAACCATTATAGGTCAAACAGAAATGAACTAAATAAGATTATTTAGAAGACCAAAAGGACAGCAGAAATTAATTTAGCCAAAAATAATAATAAAGATCCAAAAAATTCTTTAGCTATTATAGAATAAATAATCAATCTAACAGTGAAAAAAATAGGGCCTATTAAATATGAAGAGGTTTTGAAAGAATCTGATAAGGAAATAGTAGAGGTCCTTAATGATCATTTTGCTTCAGTATTCACAGAAGAGAAACTAGTTAGATTAATTGATAATAATTCTAGGTCAAGGGAAGTAGTGATAAATTCTATTAATATAGATAGAGAAGAAATTAAAGGGCTTATAATGCAGTTAAATGCTAGTAAGGCATCTGGCCATGACAACATTCATTCTAGGATACTCAAAGAAGGTGTAGAAAGTATTGCAGTAGCTCTTGAGAAGATATTTATTAGATCACTAGAGTCTGGAGAAATACCAAATGATTGAAATTGGCAAATGTAGTGCCAATTTTTAAAAAGGGGAGCAAAGAGGACCCAAATAACTTTAGACCGGTAAGCTTAACTTCTATAGTCTGTAAAATTCTTGAGAAGATGGTTAAGAAGGGAATTTCTGATCATCTAGAGAGTAGTAGGTTAATTAATGATGCTCAGCATGGTTTTAGAAAAGGTAGATCGTGTTTAACTAATTTACTGGATTTTATGGATTATGTAACTAAAGAATTAGATAGGGGTGAGAAAGTTGATGTGATCTACTTAGATTTCAGCAAAGCTTTTGATAAGGTTCCACATAGAAGACTAGTTCATAAATTAAAGCTGCATGGGATATGTGGGAAGGTTTTAAATTAGATAACTGAATGGCTGAAAAATAGGAAACAGTGAGTTGTACTGAATGGAGTGAGGTCAGAGTGGAGGAATGTTATTAGTGGCGTACCTCAGGGATCAGTTTTAGGCCCTTTACTATTTATAATCTATGTAAATGATCTTGGGCAAGGTGTGAATAGCAAAGTATCAATTTTTGCTGATGACACTAAATTGGCAGCTGTAGTCAAAGAGGTTGAGGGTAGCTTTAAAGTGCAGGGTGACTTAAATAAGTTGTTAGCTTGGGCTCACAAGTGGCAGATGACTTTTAACCTTAATAAATGCAAAGTTATTAACATGGGGAGAGATAATAAGGAATTTAGCTATGAGATGGATGGGTATTTGCTTAATTCAGTTGAAGATGAGAAGGACTTAGGAGTAGTAGTAGATAGGTCACTGAAATTTTCAAAGCAGTGTATTGAGGCAAAAAATAGAGCAAATAGGGTGCTAGGTTACATTAAAAGAAATGTTAGCTACAAGAGTAAGGAGGTCATCCTTAAACTATACAGCTCTTATGTCAGGCCACATTTAGAGTACTGTATACAGGCATGGTCACCACATTTTAGACATGATATAAACTTACTAGAGTCAGTACAAAGGAGGGCAACAAAAATAATACCATCCCTGAAGCACCTTGAATATGAAGATAGACTGAGGGTAGGTATTAAATATGTTTTCATTTGAAAGAAGGTGTGTGTGGGGACATATGATTGAGCTTTTTAAAATCTTTTCTGGGATGGATAAATTGGATTTCAGCAAGTTATTTGAGTTAGAAGGTAGTAATAGAACTAGAGGCCCCCACTTAAAGATTAAAAAACAGAGGTGCAGACTGGATGTTAGAAAATATTTTTTCACTAACAGAGTGGTGGATTATTGGAATAGTTTGCCACTTAAGACTGTAGACAGCCCAAACTTGAATGTTTTCAAGCGCAGATTGGATGATTATATGGGGATGGAGGGTTAATTTCTTACTTTTTGGTATGTGGATATGTTTCTTGACTCATTCCTGTGGATGCAGTTTCTTTTTATTGTATATTTTGGGGGACTTTGATTTTGTTTTTGACAGACTCCTATGGAGACTTTAAATTATATATCGTAGATGCATGGTTGGACATTCCTATGGATTGTTAAATTGTATATTGTAGATGCATGATCTGACAAAATCCTATGGATGCATTATGTGGGTGGGATTTGATAGATATGGATGACCTTTGATAGGCCCTTGTGGCTTTTGTAATTCGTGAAATTATGTTATGTTATGCCATTCGCAAGGAACTTCATTGACATCGTAAGTATGGAAGGATAAGTATTTCCTTGTAATGATTGACTTTGCCACAAGATCTTGTAATGCATGTGTGATCAAAAACAAACCCCCCCCCAGCATGATTATTGATGCTCTAATGAGGTACTGGGTAGCGATATTTGAATCGCCCAAGAACATACTGACAGACAATGGGGCATAATTTAACAATGAAGACTTCAGGAGTATGAGTAACAATTTCAACATTAAAATAATGTGTACTGCTGCTGAGAGCCCCTGGAGCAATGGGATATGAGAGAGACTGAATGCCGTATTAAAGTCCAACGTGTTGAAGATTACCGAGGAAAGTCAATGTAACCTAGAAACTGCTCTATCTTTGGCTGTGGCTGCCAGGAATGCCCTCCATAATAATAATTGATTCTCTCCTAATCAACTGGTGTTCACTTTTAACCCCAACCACACAAACATATCGGTGGATAACCCTCGAGCATTGGAAAACATTACTTCCTCGCAGATCGTAGCTAATAACTTGAATGCTTTGCGTAAGTGCCGTGAAGAATTTGTGAGGTATGATGCTAATGAGAGACTAAGAAGGGCCTTGTCTTATAACATCCGTAAAACAAGGTATGAAGACGTTAAGATAGGAGATTACGTTTATTATAAACGTGAAGGCGAAGTCAGCTGGCGGGGTCCTTCAAGAGTGATAGGGAAGGATGGGAAGATCAACATCTTGCGCCATGGAGGTCATATATTTAGGGCCCATGTATGTAGAGTAAAAAGGTCTTCTTCTGGTAATACCGCCGGTAGCTCTGGTAAGGAGAACAATGAGAACATTAGCAGTTTGCAGGCTACAAAGAGGAAAGATCAGGCTGCTGCCACTAAATATGATGATAGTGATGGAGATGAAGGGGATGAGCAAGATGGTGATAATAATAATGAGGGTAACGGAGGCAAGTAATGCGTACCGTAATCTATCCTGTAAATACAATAGGGAGAATGTTGTGACGTCACGGGCGATGACACCAGTTTGGGCGGGAAACTCTTGGGGCGCTACGTGTAGGTTACGGTGTGTTAGTAGGTTTTGGAAGTTCACGTCAATATGTTGTTTGGTCAGATATTTGGAGTGAATAACCGGCGATGCGGATAGAGCTGAATATACTAGGTAGAATATATATATATATATATATATATATTGTGGTAGGGTTATTTCTTTCTACTTCGTGTGTGAGTCGTGAGTTGTTGAGCCTTAGTAAGTATTGGTCATAGTCTGGTTGTCATTTACTTGGTGATCAATTCGTTGTGGAAGAATCTTGGAAGCTTGTGCAGACAGACTAAAGGAAGGTAACTATAGTTTCCCCTATTTATTATCCTTATAATTTGTGTGGAAAGCGTGGACAGGTAAAATAATAATATCAAACTGAACCATGCTCTGCTACCAATTTGATAATATTCGGGGCAAGTTCTCGCAGGACCCCCATCCCGTTCTCCAGGAGAATGGGCCCGCAATCTCGGACCCCGTGTCCATGGCGTAGTCCTTCGCGATCGCATTCTCTAGCCGGATGCTGCTCCGCCAGCATTCAATGCGCGTTGCGATGTCGCGGATGGCCGCTGACCTCTAGAGGCGGAGAACACCAATGATAAGTTTACATTGAATGAGTTCCGTTCCGCTCTCGCTTCGTGCGCGGACACCGCCTGTGATCCGGACGATGTCCCGTATGGCATGCTTCGACAGCTGGGTGAGTGAGGCATGGTCTTTCTGCCAGATTTGTTCAATAGCATCTGGACAGAGGGTCTCCTCCCAGTTTTCGCAAAACTGGAAGAGATCACTCTACCCCTGCCGGTTTCCGCCTAATCTCTCTAACCTCCTGTGTGTGCAAGTTGATGGAGGAATTGGTAAATGTTATACCTGCCATTTTCATGTACAGCGGCGGTCACCTGTCTTCCGGCAAGTGCGGCTTCCGCAAGTTCCTCTCCACGTCGTATGCTCGGCTGCGACTGGAAAATGCCGTTTGCGATGCCTTCCTGCGTAAACAGCACTACACCACGGTGTTTTTCGTTTTGGAGAAGTCCTAAGATACCGACTGCATTGGGACTCTCCACACGATGGGGGTGAGGGGACACCCAATCTTTATCTTAGTGTTTAAGAGATCGTCGACTCCGCGTACGAGTGGAGGGGAGCCCTCCCTGGCCCAAATGAGCAGGAAGAGGGTTTCCCACAGTCAAGTGTCAGTGTCGCACTCTGCCCTTGACATCAACGGCACCGGAAGATGTTCTCTCTATGCTCTACGTGGATGACCTTTCGATATCCTTTTGTGCGGCCCAGATGTCAACTATGGAGCGTCGACTCCAACAGGTATTGAACCCCATCTCGCTATGCCGAAGCGCCCAGGTTTCGATTTTCCTTGGCCAAGAATTGGTCGTGTTCTCGTTCGAAGCTTGACTACGAAGGAGAGTTTTATGCATCCGCATCCGAACGTGTATTCCGGAAGGTGGACTCATCCACCACACTGGTCTCCACCTGGCGATCGGTGCCTTTTGCACGTCCACCATTGAAAGCCTACTTCTCGATGCTGGGGAGATGCCACTCGCTCTGCGCCTGTTCGCCCAAGGCCAGCGCCTCCTTCGGTCGCCAACAGCTCTCACGGCATTCGCAGCCAATCTCGACGGTGCTTACTTATGCCGCTGAGTGACGCCTGTCATACCCTAAGCCCTTTAAAAACTCCTTCGAGAGCTCGGTATAGCTCTCGTTCAACCCCAAACGCCACGGTGGGGGATACCACCTTTGACTATTTATCGCCACACCTCTGCTCCCAAAGCTTCCGCAGCGCCGGGAGTATTGCTTTCGGCCTTTTTGGAGCAAACTTCGTCTAAGGCTGGATCCTTGCTAGTGTATTCAGATGGCTCTAAGTCCTAGAGTTGGTAGGTTTTCATGCATTGTACCCTCTGTGGAAATTAGCAGGGCTCTACCAGGTGCTGCGTCTGTCTTCACGGCCGAGATGGTTGCAATTCACCGCTGGGTACGGGAGATAACCCGTTGTGCTCGGTTCAAAGACCAGATTGTGATCCTTAGCGACTCACAAGCACCTTTGTGTTCTCGGGGCATTGGAATCTCCACCCTCGGGTTCGCGGTATCTGTGATACCACGGTTGCCGCCAGCTGGGTGTATGTCAAGATTATCTTCTGGTGGCTTCATGGACATGTGGTAATTGCGGGAATGACCGCGCCAAAGAGTCCGCAATGGCTGGGCAACCTGACCAGTGTTTTGTTCTTCCTCACACCGACTACATGGCAGGAATTAAGGCATCCCTCCAGCATGCTTGGCAAGAAAAATGGAATACGGCCGAGGGAAACTTAAAGTTCCGTGCCATTGCGCCTTGATTGTTCCCATGGACTTAGCCAGCTTTCTGTAGTCTCCGAATCGGACACACTCGCGGGACGCACCGCCATTTGATGGAGCGCTCGCCCGCACCATATTGCGACGAATGCGTTGTCCTCCAGATTGTTCAGCACATTCTTGTTGAATGCCCCATCTGGGTCTTTGCTCACGTTAGCTCTTCCCGTCTCGGGATGAGCGGGGTCAGTACCGCTTGTCCCTTTGTACTCGGCTGGTTTCGTATACACAGACTTGTGGACTATCTGACTTTCTAGAGGAAACTGGCCTCCTCCACTTTATTTGACTGTTTTAGGTGGCATATTCCTGCGCTGGGGGGGGGGGCGATTGCTTTCTTCTCCTTGCTTTCTGGTTCTTTTTTATTATTTCTCTTCCTTTGTTTTTTATCTTTGTTATTTAGTTTTTGCATGTTTTTTTGTTGTTTGTCTTTAATCTAGCCTAGTAATAGGCTTAGCGTGATTCCGGTGACTTTTGCCCCAGTAGGCATGTCGCTAGATAGGCTGCTTAAAAAAAATTGCTATTGCCCTTTAAATTGCATGGGGAAAAATGTTCATTGAATTGAAATTAGGATAATATCCAACGCAAATTTCAAGCAATTTTTTGTGTAATTTTCATGTATTTTGAAGGCAATGTAGATTTGCACATTTCGTTCTTTAGGTTTAGAGGGTACCGCATATTTCACAAATTTCAATTGGTGGAAAATCGAAATTTGCTTATCAGTTTCGAAACAAGATAGAATATCTTCCCCTCGAAGAAAGGAAAATACCAAATATCTCGATTTACCTCTAATCACAGAAAATATGGCATCTTGCTTTATGGTGGTGTTTGGTGATAACGGTGAAGGCTTGTTAACATGTGCTCCCAAGTCCTCGACAGCTAAAAGAAATGTCATCTTTTCACAGATCGGCCTCCTCCGCATCAAGTCAGAAGCCGAACAAGCGGTTACTCCAAGCCAAAGAGAGGACATGACCATAACGCCAGACAATTTTGTCCCCCTCCTACATGAAATGGAGAACACGGAAACCAGTGGCATCTTCTCATGTCCCCTCTGCGCTTTCACAACCTCCCAGAAGAATGTTTTTGATACGCACCTACGACGTCACTCTAGCGAGAAGACGTTTTATTGCCAGTATTGCTCTTACAGCTGCTTGACAAAGAGTAACCTGAAGTGTCACGTCAGGAAACACACCGGAGAGAAGCCTTTCGGGTGCCCGTTTTGCAACTATCGCTCCTCTCAGTCCAGTAATATTAAGATCCACGTTCGGCGAATGCACAAGGAGGTAAACAAAGAGCAGCGTGAAACGACGAACTTTCCTGGCATGTGATTCGGCTATGTGGGATGTGAAAGATAAGCGAACTTCAACAAATATTTGCCTCGAACACTTTTTTCCTTAACGGCTCTGGCACTTAGAAGCACTGTAAGAGGGAGTGGTGTATACAAATCCTCGGTATCTCATCTCTACCCTCTCTAACTATATTATACAGTTTGGGTCTTATTGGCGACCTGCTTGCTGCTTGCCTCTAGGAAAGGGTCATCCATATCACAAGATGATAGTTTATATATGTTCATGACCGGTCAACAAAGGAAACTTTTCTATGTATCGGTTATCCCTTAACTTATTTTTTAATTGAACTTTATACTGTGGCTTTTCTAATTTTATATTTATTTGAGATGAAACTTTATGGTTGGGTATCGAAAAATTGCAGGACGCCATGAAGAAGAAAAAGTGTGGTTTAACCCAAAGCATTCTCGTGGCAGCTGTAAGATGCACTTGTTATGGGTAGCGTAACGGTGGCTAACCATTACCAACTGTTAACAGAAGTATTGTGAAAGTGGTGAAAATCTCCAATTTAAGTTGGTAAACCAGGTTCCTTTTAGGATTCAATTCTTTTGCTGCTCTTAAGCCTCTATGTTTAGTACGTTCCAAGCGCATGATATATATACCTTGTAATTTTTGTATATATTTCTGCATTGTTCACATGACGCTGTATTTTGCTGAGCAATTATTGATATCTATGAAAGATGACACTCAGAGCTTTAAAGTTCCGTGCGCACCTAATAAATCCCTCAGTTCTACTATTGGGACAATCTTTTGCCCAATACAAATCCTCACATGATAACTTTTATTAATTCTCTGCGGTTTTATAAAACTCGCAGCTTGTTAATTCCTGAGAAAAATTCCTCGAATTCGATCGGAATGCAGGTGATTCTTGTATATATTATATAATTCATTTAAGTTTAAGAGTTGTTTGATCACTTGGAAGCAGGATGACTAAGTTTTCCCTTTTGACTCGTCCGTTCTTTCCCTTTTCGACTCATGACAGGTCTCCTTCGGTGCGATTAATTCCCCATCAGGGAGAGGGAGAAGGCTCCAAGGATTCCAAGATGTTTCCTTTTGGTCTTCTTTCTCTGGATCTTTAGCCGTTAATTCGTCGTCAGTAGCAGAACCTAAACGCACTGGTAGTTCTTCTGTAGCCAAGAAGACCAAAGTGTGTCCAGTGTGCTCCAAGAGCTTCTTCTTCGATAGTCACCTCAGAAAACATCTTCTGATCCATACGGGAGACACCCCCTTCGCATGCACTCTCTGCACCTATCGCGCTAACAGGAGAGAGAACCTGAATCGTCACATAAGAAATCACAAGGTGAAAGTAGGAAATTTACCGGGACCTTCAACTTAAAGCGAATCGAAGAGACTCATTACGTTTCTCATCTATTCATTTTACCCTCCAGTATGTGAAATGTGCCATTTCAACTGCTTGCTGGTTAGTTCTATGTCCTAATAAGGCACTCACTGGGTAAAAGGATGTAAAATTTTCTTTTAAATAAGAATATAATTAAAATTGAATCATGAAAGAATTGGAATGTATGACATTAAGCCAAATAATTTTTCGTATTTTTATCGTACAAGTTTGTTTATGGTCTTAGGATATTGAGTGCCAAGTAAGAATTGCTTCGTAACTCGGTACCTAGCAATGTCACTTCAAGGCTCTTAATAAGGAATAATTCCATTAAACTTGAAGTTCTTCGCTCGCATTGGTAGTTCATAGTCGCAAAATGATACGCATCTTGAAATATGCAGATGTCAAGGATTAAAATTGAAGGTTGTTGGTAGCCTTTGTCTCATTTTCAACATCTTTTCAGTTTTAGTAATTTGCGAAACGTGATAGTCCAAAAGATTTTGGACTTGTTAAAGGAATTGTTCTTTAAGACCAATGCATTTTGGTGAATAATAGACTTCTTAAGTGGGCTCTGTGGTAGTTGCTCCAACAAATGTTTAGAGATTAGGTTTATAAATTTATTAAAATGGACGAAAAATGAAACCGATGAACAAAAGTATAGATGTTTGTTAATAAGATGGAGGTAAATACTCGAAAATACTCCCAGATACTGGAAATCTAGGGTTAAAAATAGCATGAAGCTACTCAATGGTGGTTGTATTTTTATATACGTCGTCCTTACATCAATTTGTGACTTCATGCTGCTTAGATTCAGATAAATAGCAAACTGCTCATTCCTAACCGTCTTTATTATATTATATTCATTAAGCTTTGAAGGTGTTTCACTCAGTTCCTGTTTTTTGTGAAGGGTGAATTTTGAGGGAGGATCAAATCGACCAAGTTGTATGGGTAGCACTAAATTGGGAGGGGGAATTCCAAGATGGAATCTGAATATAAACAAACCTGCCAGACTGTCCTCCCTCCTATCCCATCGATTTTTTTTTCTTGGCACAGTCCATAACCGCCTTCCCACAAGATGGTATGCGTGCATCAACGTCATTACCCACCCCTATCAAATATAATGCTAGAGCTTGAAAGAAAACAAAGATTTAAGATAAGTTACCGGTGGGTTGCTGCCCAATCCAAGTGGATTATATATGGCCGCTAGGGGGAAACGAGAAATATCATCTATAAAAGGTGGGGGAGACCACTTTTTGACAAAAATTTAAAAAACTACGGGTTAAAAGATTCCTCCGCCAATATGAATCGAAGACGGGTGTGTTGAATAGTTAAAAGGGTCGGGAAACAGGACAACCGGAGAATGGTAAAATGGCTACAATCCAATAAAAGGTGCGCAACCGATTGGTCCCCACCGCAAAAACGACAGCAAGGGCTGATATGGGCATCACCCGAAACAAGATGGCCGTGAGTAAGTCTCGTGTGGCCAATGCGAACTCGGCAAAGGGCCACCTCCAACGACCGCATTCTATGACGACTCTAGGGCCAAGAGCGAATAGAATTTTTTATTTTGTATAGTTTGGATGTTGAACAGTCATCCCATTCATTCTGCCACAGTTGAAAAATATACTTTCTTATTGAAGGAAAGTAGTCCCTAAAAGGCAGAGCCGAGATGTCAGGGGACACATAATGTGCTGAGCGGGCCAGCCGATCAGCCTTTTCGTTGCGCAGGACCCCCACATGCCCAGGGACCCAGCAAAAAATAATTCTATATCGGGATGCATTTTGGATCAGCCAGTTGCAAATTTCTGTGACCAGGGGATGGGACGCATTAAAAGATCTAATTGACTGTAAGACACTCCTTGAGTCGAAAAAAATAACAAAATCACTAAAAGGTAAAATTTGGATGAGTCTAAAGGCTAAAAGGATTGCTGAAAGTTCAGCGGTAAAAATGGATGCTGCTGGTGGCAAAGATAGAGTTAGGAATTCTCCTCCTGGGTAGATGGCTGTGGCACCCATGCCACCGCCCGACTTAGAGCCATCCGTGTATAGTGGGCAGCATTGTTTGTGTGAGATCGAATGCTCTAAGAACAGGCTCTTAATGATGCGAGGGTCCATGGAGGACTTCTCCAGGCTCCACATGTTCGTACATACTGTGGGGAGAGGAGCACGCCACCTAGGGTTCAGTAAGGATGGAAGGGTAAGGACCCTTGGAGCACCCAGGTTAGAGAGATGATCTCCTATGCGAAGGTTCAAAGGGTGGGGTAAAGATGGCAACTTATCATATGCCGCCGTTGATTCGGCAGCATACAGGCATCTGTAGACCTCTGATACAGGGGCTTGCTGTACTCGGCACAGGTATCGCATGCAGATTTGAAGTCTATGGTAGGGCAAAGGGAGTACCCCACTCTCGCAGTAAAGGCTGTTGACAGGAGAAGTACGGAAGGCTCCACTAGAAAGGCGAACTCCAAGGTTTCGAATGGGGTTCAGCATTTTAAGGGCTGAAGGGGAAGCCGATGAGTAAATTTGACAGCCATAATCCAATTTGGATTGAACGAGGGCTGTGCATAATGTCCACAATGTTTGTCAGTCACTGCCCCACGAAGTGTGTGAGAGGACTTTCAAAATGTCTAAAGCCCGCAGACAGCCTGTTCGAAGTGGGCGTAGGTGTGGTAACCAGGATAACTTTGGATCGAGAGTTACGCCAAGGAACCGAAACTCGGAGACAAACTATATCTTCGCCTTGTAGGGATATAGATGGCGGAACAAAAACCCCTCTGCCTCGGTGAAAATACATTGCTTTGGTTTTTGGTCGTGGAAAAGCGGAATCCCTTAAGTTGTGCTCTTTTGGATACAGCATCGACCGCCAGTTGTAGCCGACGCGCTGCTGATGAAAGGCGAGGTGAGGAACAGTATAGTGCTAAATCATCGACAAACAGAGTTGCCGATACACCTTCTGGGAGAGACGAAATAATATCATTGATGGCAATTATAAAACATAAGACACTTAAAACACTGCCCTGAGGAACTCCCTCCTCTTGGGGTTGCAGGTCAGAGTATGCGTCTCCAAGACGTACCTTAAAGGATCGAGATGCTAAAAAACTTTGAATAAATGAAGGTAAAAGGCCTCTCATCCCCCAGATGTATAACTGCTTCAAGATGCCGTATCTCCATGTTGTGCCGTAGGCTTTCTCAATATCGAAAAATATGGCTAGGACTCGGTGCTTTAATGAGAAAGCTTTCCGGACTGTCCCTCGAAACGTACTAGTAGGTCAAGGGTACTATGACCTTTGCGGAAGCCACATTGAAATGGGGAGAGAAGGTGATTGGTTTCTAGGAACCAGTTTAGGCGCTCCAATATCATTTTTTTCCAGCAACTTACTCAAACAGCTGGTGAGAGCTATAGGGCGATAGTGATCTGCATTCAACCCGTCCCTGCCCCGTTTGACAAAGGAAAGGATGATCCCAATGCGCCATGATGACGGGTAAAAACCCTTCACCCATATAAGGTTGTACAAATTAAGCAGGAAGAGAGTAGAGTGTGGATGTAGGTGCCGAATCATGTCGAAATGGATCTCATCAAGGCCAGGGGAAGTAGATCTGCAAAGGGACAAAGCGCTTTGCAGCTCATAGATGCTGAATAGAGCGTTATACGGAAGGTTAGATTTTGTCGTAAAGTTGAAAGAATGAGATTCCTTCTTTGATTTGTAGGATTGAAAAGCCTTATCGTAGCGGCTGACACTGCTGACGGCGCGGAAATGGTCAGCAAAAGCATTGCTGACCGCCAGGCCGTCATTCTCCAAGGAACCGTCTAAGTTGAGTGTGGGGGTATGATGATTAGCATAACGGCCCCTGATCTTATTAATCCTCTTCCAGATCTTAGCAGTAGGTGTCATAGAGGAGATCGATGAAACGTATCTGCGCCATGAATTTCGGCGAGCTTGACGAAGGGTTCTTTGGTGAAGCGCACGAGCTCGGTTTCGGTCGAACTTGTTGCACAAAGTTGGGTTCTTTCGGAATCGGGCATGGGCTAACTTGTAATTTTTGATAGCTGTTGCACACGTCGAAGTCCACCAGGGCACGGTTGAGTGGCCCGTGACATGTCGCCTCCGCGGGATGGTCTGTGTTGTTGCATTGTAGATAGTCGATGTAAAGTATTTTACTGCCGAGTCCACTCCATTGAAGGTCCCCAAAGATGCGTTTGTGAAGGACGCCTCTTGGAAACCTTCCCAATCTGCATGACCTAAGTCCCACTTAAGGGGCATGGTTGTATGAGGGCTAACTTGAAGGGCCGACAAGACAATAGGGAAGTGGTCACTCCCATGGAGATCGTCGAGAATTGACCATCGAAATTCCGTGAAGCAATCAGGGGAACAAACAGATAGGTCAACACAGCTAAAAGAGTCCGTCTGGACATGATAAGAGGTAAAATCGCCAGTATTTAAAACACAAAGAAGGTCAGATAATAAAAGAGACTCTAAAACACTGCCTTTGGCATTTCGAGTGATGTCACCCCAGTATGGGTGACGGGCGTTAAAATCTCCTAGTAATAAGAATGGGGAGGGCAACTGGTCTATAAGTTCTAAAAGGTCGGATCTTGACAATGATAAACAAGGGGGTAGGTAAATAGAGCAAATGGTAAAAAGCTTAGTAAGAAAAACCCTCACAGCAACAGCTTGGAGGTTAGTATGTAGGGAGATGAGAGAAACATGGTAGGATGAAGATACCATGATTGACACCCCTCCATGAGAGGGGCTTCCAGCAGGAGCAATAGAGTTGAAAGTGAGAAAACCGGGTACGAGCGGAAAGGGCCGTATACCCAGTTTATTCTCCTGGAGACAAATAACAGCGGGGTGGATAGTCGTCAAAAGAACTTAGAGTTCTTCCCACTTTGGAAGAACTCCTTGACAATTCCATTGTAAAATGGAAGATATTATGTGTGATGATTAGATACCACTGTGGATATCTTTTTCTCTTTTGAGGCCGATAATGTATTTGAGGTTCTTCCCAAAGAGCTTAGGAGACGGAGAGCTGATTTTGAGGATCCTGCTTTTGCAGGGGGAGAGATCCTAGATGGAGTAGTAACTGAGGTTTTTTTCGTGGGTTTTGGAGAACCGACCGAGGCCCTTGATTGTAATTCGGGCTCGCAACCTGGCGGAAAAGGAAGATCCAGAAAGGATTTTCGGCCGGTAGACCAGGATTCATGGGTTGGGGGTATTTTCGGTGTCTGAGGAGTTGGTCCAACCGCCACAGTTGGTGATGTTGGAGTATCAACCGCTTCCATCGGATCTTGGTTTGGAGGGTGAGCGGGATGAACAGGTGATCTGAGCGAGGTGTGTGGAGCTGGGTGTATTTCTGCCATCGTTTGGATCAGGATGGGGCCTACGTCCTGTGAAGGGCGAGACGGACTTAAGGGCAGAGAATGTTAAACCATAGGGGAGGAGTCCATTGGAGATTCTCGGGGTTCGGCCGAGTCGGCTCCAGAGGCTGCCCGCTTATTGGTGGTCGATGACCCAGGTGAGGAATCCTTTCTCTTACCACTGGGCTTTGAGTCTCGTGGCCGGGTGGATGAACCTTCACTGGTCGATGTTGAGGATTCTTTCAAATAGCGCCTGATGTCTTCAAGCGTCTCACCCTGAGCGTCTCTCCCAGCTAGAGCTGCTGGAGAGAGGGGGGCTACACTAATTATCTCGGTATGAGAGCGATGCTTCGACTGCATATTCTGAATATTTTCGACGCTGCGAGTAGATCTAGGGTGAAGTGCTTCAGGCTGGTCGGAACTCGCGCGTGATGGTCGGTTTCGTCCAGCATCACGTAAAACTTCAGAGAAGAGCCGGCCGAGTAGCGAGATTTGTGCTCTGGCACGCTGGCGGGCCTCTCTTATATTTAGACGTAGGGAGTCGTGCAAAGCGAGAACTTCCTTTTCATATAAAAATATAGAGCAAAGTTTCGACGCAGCACTGTGGGTACCTCCGCAGTTGGCACAGTGGGGCGTTTTGGTGCATTCGGGGCCATGGTAGTCAGAGCTACAATTCACGCAGGAGCGAGGGTGCCGACAAGCTCGGCCAACATGTCCAAATTGATTGCAATTGAAGCAGCGTCTGGGTAGTTTAATGTAGGGACTTACCGGGACACGAAGGTACCCAGCTTTAATATACTGCGGCAGTTCTTGTCGTTCAAATGTTAAAATCAGTGTGGCGGTTGAAACTTTAGTGGAGCCTAATGTTTTAGTTACCCTGTGTACGAGTGTGACATGTTGGGTACTGAGCTTACTCTGAAGGTGGGTGGGGTCGTAGTCCTTTAGTTCGTTTGAACGGACGACACCTTTGACGAAATTCAGACGCGGATGGGGCGAGACAGTTATTGGAATTTCCGCTATCGAAGATAGATTTCGCACAAGGTTGTGTTGAGAGTGGGATGACACCTCGACTACGACATCACCACTTCCTCTTGACCACATCCGGCGGGGTTCACCACAGCGGGACTCAAAAGATTCATTCACGTCAAACACATCGACTTTTGCAAGTGAGATGTCAGATGATGAATTCATGACAAGAAAGCGAGGGTAATCAAGATCTGGGTCTACTTCGTTGGGATAGGGGTCCAACGAGCGAGGAAAGGCTGAAAGGGAAGCTAAGGAACGTTTGGCACGAGAACCCTTACGAGAAGGGGAGGTTTTTGGTTTATAGCTAGCCATTGCAAAAAGAAAAAAACTTCGCATTCTCCCTCGGGGCTCCCCACCATGGAGGCTTACAAGGGCCCGGCACTACTGCAACTATACAATCAATTACGTCCGGTATGTCCTCTTGAAGAATGGATACGGATCCACCACACCATCTTTATAACCCTAAGAGGCTGCCCGAGTTCTCCTACGCACGGAGAAAAGGGGCCAACGATGGGTTTCTCCTTGGGCATTCGGCAGACGAAGGCGGTGGAGATGCCCAGCCTCTTTCACCTTCATGAAAGAACAATTCAGAACCAATCCATTAAACGAGCAGAGGTCGGGTATTGATATGGACCACTAGATAGGTGAAGGAAGAGGGGGAAATAAAGGGCAGTGGAAGAGCGAAATAGAGGAGGAAAGAGAGAGGGGTATGTTAAAAGTCTTGTTGGCAGCACCATGGGTCCCCTAGGGGGCCCAGAGCTGACCCCCCTCGCCACGAGAAGGCCAGAGCCTCTCTGGGAACAACCCCTGAAGAAAATATCCCAGAGAGGGAGGGGGGAAAGAAAACAAATATAGTTTCCGGTCACATTGTCACTGGTAAGCTTCTTTGCCACTGCATCGGGCACGCCTTGGGGTATGCTTTTCATCCACCCCAAGCGAGCGGCTGTACCCAATAAACCAATCCAACAGCCCTAAAAAGATCTCAATTGGATATCAGAACATTCTTGTAGTCGCAGGAGGACATGGATCGGCTTCACTCGACTCGATATTAATAACCCTTCTACCCCCTCCCCCTCTGGGACCTTTTCTTCAGGGATTGGTCCCATTGAGGCTCTCACCTCGTGGTGATGAGGGCCAACCCTGCTTGGTGCCCTTAGGAGTCCCCTGGTGCTGCGAACCAGACCTAAAATACACTCCTTCCCTCCCCCTCCGATGAATACTTTCTTTTACTGCCCTTTATTTCCACCTCTTCTTTCTCTTATCTAGCGGCCCTGAAGGTTACTTGACATCTGTTTGTTTGTTTGATTTGACTGATTCTCAATTGTTTCTTTCTGAAGGTCGGAGGAGGTTGGGTATCTCCACCGCTTTCGTCTGCCGATGCCCAAGGAGAAACCCATCATTGGCCCCTTTTCTCCGCATGTAGGAGAACTCGGGCAGCTTCTTTGATCTATAAAGATGGTGTGGTGTATCCCTATCAAGTCTCTAAGAAACCATACCGGACGCCCCGTAAGGTGCACGGCGATTTGCTCTCCTGGTCGCCGTGCTGACGGCACTCAGCGCCCCGTCCGGCCCCAGCTTGGCATCCTTTTTCTCCTGGCATCCTTTTTCTTCTGTACCAATTCTCTTTCACCCTGCATCGTCCTTCCATCTACGTTTGTTTGTCTATCTCGGTGTATCAGAGCTGTCCGTCAGGGGGCGCGACCCTTTAGCTGGTCCTGCCTGTGTTGGTAGGTGGGTGCCTGAGCCGCAGTGGCGCTCTTGGGGGGGGGGGGTCTTTGCTTCACTAACCGGTAAATTTCCGAGGCTGGCCGGTCATTTTTAAAGCGATGGTTGGGTCAGGGGTCGACGGGCTGACCCTCCTGGTTGGGCCGGCGCTCCGAGTAGGTGTATCGACGGTAGACTGACTGCACTGCGCAAGTTCGCACTCCCTTTTATACTCGATTTCATATGGGTAATAATAAAAAAAAATTATCTCCCAGAAGTGGCAGACTTTTGGTTCTCGTACTACGCCTGTCAATAAGTCCCCTTTTCCGCGCTTGTTAGAGCCCTTCTCAGAAGAGAAAGATCCTGATTTCGATTATCCTAGTTTCCTGGTGCTGAATTTCAGTTTCTGGTCCCCGCTTTTTAAATTGAACGTGTTTAATTTGAATGAGGAGTTTGAGTCCCGTTGTGGTGCGACCCGTAGGATGTGGGCCCGTCGTAGTGGCGATTTAGTGTGGTGCCATGCGGAATTTGTCCTCCATTTCGGAGGTTTCGGTTGTGCCCTACCCTCGCCTTAATTTTGTTAAGGGAGTGATTCGCTCCAACGAATTATTGCAATATGATGTTTCGAGACTAAAAGATAAACTTTCGTCCCAGAGGGTTACAGACGTTTATAGAGTTTCTAAGTCTGTTGGTCCCGCTAAGGTTCCTACGAGTACGCTCATCGTTACCCTTGGGCGTCAGGATCTGCCCCAGTTTGTTTGTGCTGGTTATCTTCGTGTCCCTGTGTCCCGTTATGGCGAGCTCCCCAGACGTTGTTTTAATTGCCACCAGTTTGGCCATATGAGCAGCAATTGTAGGCAGGCTCGTCGCTGTGTGGCTTGTGCGTTGGCATATCATGCCTCCTCTTGTGGGACTCATTAATGTTGCGCCAATTGTGGAGGTTCCCATAGCGCTGCTTCGCGTTCTTGTCTCGTATTCCTGGCTTTTCGGGACTTCCTCAGGCTGGACTTCGGTAAGGCCCACCGTAGGGTGCGGGCGCAGCTCGCCCCCTCTGGCCGCCTCTTCTCTGACGTTGACCAGGATGCGGCGTCCGGTCGTCCCACTCCTCTTTTGTCTTCTCGCGGTCCCTCTGTTGCTCCTTCTCCCCTGCCTTTGGTACCTCCTCGCGGTTCCTCCGTTGTGCCCTCTCCTTTGTCATTTGTTTCTTCTCGTGTTCCTCCCTCTGTCGCGGACCGTGAGACCGACCGAGCTGAGACGCTGGAGGATATCCGGCAGTTCCTCCAGGCGTCTCACCATGCTGCTCCTCCCGTTCCTTTGCCTCAGCGCAAACGGAAGGTTTCCTCCTCATCCCGTTTGGAGTCCAAGCGCGCTGTCTCTGATGAGGCTGCTTTGGCCCCCGATTCGGTTGTTGAGGCGTCCTGTGTTTTGATGTTTTCTTCCCGGTCTTCGCTGGCCTCCCCCGTTGGCATCACCGATGTCATTGTCCAGGCGGAAGTTCACCTGGTTCCGTCTTCTTCGCCTCCTACCCCGGTCCCTTACCTCTGTGCAATCTTCTATGTCTCCTACCCCAGTTTCGTCTCCCTTGTCTCCTACTCTGTTCCTTCATCTCCTTCTGAACCTATTCCCCCCTCACCATCTGACCCTACTCCTTCCTCTCCATCTGATCCTATTCCCTTCTTACTCTCTGACCCTGTTTCCTTCTCACCCTCTGCCCATGTTCCATCTTCGCATCTAAGTTCTCATCCGTCTCTGCTCGATCTCCCTTTCCATCCGGGCCATGAGTTCTCCACGTTGGGGGGTCGGTCCGGCTCTCAGTTGTCGCCTCCCGCCGTTCACGCTGCCAAGTCCGTGCCGTGTGCGTCCCCGGCTCATCGCAATTTGTCGCTTGCCCCTTCTGGGCCTTGTAGTAGTCGGGAACCTTCGACGGTCTCCGCCACTAGAATCCCGACGTTGGTGACGAGATGACAGTAATGTTTGTCATCCTACAGTGGAATTGTCAAGGGGTTCTACCCAAGTGGGAAGAACTCAAGCTCTTGCTTTCTAGCGTTCGGCCATCGGTGGTCTGTTTGCAAGAAAATAAGCTTGGGACTCGCCCCTTCTCGGCACTTTCGAACTTCCGGGTGTTTAATTCCATCCTCTCGGCCGGGGGCGTGTCCCATGGTGGTGCTTCGCTTTTAATTTCCTCTTCGCTATTCTCTGCGCCACTTCCCGTCTGTACTACCTTGCAGGCTGTTGCTGCGAGGGTTTTTACTTTCAAGCTTTTAACCGTTTGTTCTGTATACATCCTCCCGGATTTTAGTTTGAGTCGGTCTGACCTTTTAGAGCTCACAAGTCAGTTACCTACCCTATTTTTATTACTTGATGATTTTAATGCTTGCCACCCATCTTGGGGTGATGCTGCCCGTAATCCCCGGGGTTGAGTGGTTGAGTCCCTCTTATTATCCGATTCCCTTTGTCTTCTAAATTCCGGCGACTTTACTTCTTACCATGGTTAAACGGATTCGTTTAGTCCTGTAGACTTGTCCTTATGTTCGCCCGACTGTTTCCTCGATTTCCGGTGGTCGATTCGGGATGACCTTTCCGGGAGTGATCACTTCCCCATAGTCCTGTCGGCCGCCCTTTCTGGCCCGTGCCTTTCCCTCCCTACTCGTTGGGATCTGCGGTGATAAAATTGGGTTGGGTTACGGGAGGCTTCCTTTATTGATGCCTCCCGGGTTTCCTTCAATACCGTAGATTCAGCGGTCTCATATTTTATTACTCATATTTAAGAGGCTGCTGAGCTTTTCGTTCCGCGGATGTGCCCTGTTGCGCGGCGCTCCACCATTCCCGGTGGTCCAAGGATTGCTCGTCGGCTATTTCTGCCTATCAGTTATTCCATTCCCGTTTAGGCGGAACCCGACCGTCTCGAATAGGGTCGATCGGAACCGGGCTCGTGCCCGTCAGGAGTCTTGGCGCCGGTACATATCTTCCATTTCTTCGTCCACGCCACTGACTCGGGTTTGGAAACGGGTCAATAAGATCCCTGGTCGCTACGCTGGTCATGCCATTTCCACTCTGGACATCGAAGGCTCGCTTGTGTCCGATGGCCGGTTGGTCAGTGAAGCTCTGACTGACCATTTTGCTTCGGTGAGTAGCGCTGGTATCTATCCTCGACGGTTTCTCAATCATAAGGTCGCCATAGAATCCCGCCTTTTAGATTTTACCACGTATACCACCTACTCTTATAATGCTCTCTTTCCCGTCTATGAGCTGCGGGATGTTTTCTCTCAATGTAGCCCTACCTCTCCCGGTGATAATTGCATCCACTACGACTTTCTCCGTCGTCTCCATCCCCACTCGGAGTTATTTTTAGTTGACCTCTAGAACCTGCTTTGGGTCAAGGGAATCTATCCGTCCTCCTGGCGTGTGTGGGTTTTTCTACCCTTTCTCAAGCCCGGTAGGGACGGTTTGGACCCCAGTCGCTATCGACCGATTGCTCTTACGAGCTTCCTCAGTAAGTTGTTCGAGAAGATGGTCCAAGTTCACCTCACTTGGTTTTTGGAGTCAACTCGCTCCTCTCCATTTCAGTGCGGTTTTCGCAGCGGTCGTTGTACTCTTGACCACCTCATTCGTTTGGAAGACTCCGTTTTACGGGCCTTTTCCTCCAGGCATCAGATGTTAGCGGTGTTCTTCGACATTGAAAAGGCCTACGATACCACCTGGAGATATGGTGTTTTACGTCAGTTATATGATTGGGGTATGAGGGGCTTTTTACCGGTTTTTATTCAAGAATTTTTATCGTCCCGTAATTTTAAGGTCCGTATTGGGGATGCTTTCTCAGGCTTGCGGATTCAAGAGGAAGGTGTTCCTCAAGGGTGTATTTTGAGTGTGACATGTTTCGCCGTTGCCATTAATAGTCTGGTGTCCACCACTCTTCCGGAGGGGGTTTTGGCTTCCCTCTTTGTGGATGACTTGGCGTTGTTTTGTTCATCTCCCCGCTTGCCTTCTGCTGCCCTTCGATTACAGCTGGCATTTGATGCCGTGTCGGGTCGTGCTGTCTCAAAGGGTTTACGTTTTTCGGTCACCAAAACGAAGACCATGCATTTTTATCGGGGTCGTGGTGTCCTTGGTTCCCCTCCCCTCTTCTTGAATGGCACGGCGATTGAATATGTCCCCGTTTTTAAGTTCTTGGGTTTAACGCTTGATAGCAAGCTCACTTGGGTACTCCATTTGCGTCTCTTGAGGGCGTCCTGTTCGAAGGCTATGGATTTGCTTAGGGTTTTATCTCACACCACTTGGGGTGGTGATAGGTGCACCTTGTGGTCACTTTATTCGGCACTGGTCCAATCCCGGCTGGACTAGGGTTGCCAGGTGTATTCTTCAGCGTCTCCTTCAGCCTTGAAGATACTTAACCCTGTTCGATCGCTTAGGGCCCGTCTTAGTAGTGGAGCCTTTCGTACCTCGCTTATCCCTAGCCTCTTTTTTGAGGGTGGTGTGCTTCCCTTGCGATACCACCGGCTGCAGGTGTGTCTACGATTCCTGTTTCGTGTTCAGCAATACCCTTCGTTCCCAGTCCATGAGTGCCTTTTTGCCCCGTCCTCTTCGGTCTCTTTTGATCGGCGGCCATCTCTACCCAGGCCTCTGGGGCTCCGCGTTGGGGACCATCTCCTCCCAGGGTGTTGGCCCTCCCATTCCCGCCGGCTCCGTGTTGGAACGTCCGCCCTCCCAAGGGCTATACTTCTTTTTGGTATTTCGAGAAAGGGTCTACTGTCCCTCGTCTATTAAAGTGCCTGTTTCTTGAACATGCGTGTTCGCATGCGCACCAGCGTCCCATTTATACTGACGGCTCAGGGTTGGGGCAGCCGCGGTGTCCTCTACGGAGTCTCTTCGGCCTGCCCTCCCTCCTGTAGCATCTGTTTTTACCTCAGAGTTAACAGCCATTCTTTTGGCTTTTAGTTTAATTTTATTCCTCGATTCTTCAGATTTTATTGTTTTTAGCGATTCCCGGCCTGCTTAGAGGCAGTTCGTTCTTTTACGTCCAAACACTCTTTAGTTTTACGTATTCGCTCCTGGCTGGTCAGAAATGCCTCCCATTACAGGGTGGCGTCCTTTTGGGCTCCGGCTCATGTTGGGGTCCCGGGCAACGAGGCAGCTGTTCGGCTAGGCCGCTCGGCCGCACTCGAGGTGCCGGATGCAGCCCCTGTGCCCTTTAGGGATTCCTACCCCGTAATCGGGACGTATGTCTTTTGTTTGTGGCAGAGAGAATGGGATTTGTTGCCCTTTTCTAAGCTGTCCTTTATTAAACGCTCTGTCTGTTCCTGGTCTCCGTAAGGGGCGCGGCGATTTGCAATCCTGGCCGCCATGTTGATGGGACTCAGCACCTCGTCCGACCCCAGCTTAGCCTCTT
Organism: Ceratothoa steindachneri; assembly: GCA_963969495.1. Classification (NCBI taxonomy): domain Eukaryota; kingdom Metazoa; phylum Arthropoda; class Malacostraca; order Isopoda; family Cymothoidae; genus Ceratothoa; species Ceratothoa steindachneri. Next base: position 26,018,729 of record OZ018318.1, on the reverse strand, counting down.
CTCCTACCTTCAAAACACTTGTGTCCTCGCTTTTCTTTCCACCTCTCCCACAACTTTCAATGGCCAGCCTCTAATTTGACAGGGTAGATGCTGACCTTCTTGACAGCCAACTATCCCTGATCGGGTTTGACGGGGGAGGGGAAAATGTTCCCTAACCCCTGACCTCCGGTTCGGGATTGTTTTTTTTTTAACAACCTGCTTCATTCTCACCCATAACTTCCTCACATCCCTTTTCCTTTCCTCTTCACACTCTATATATTTTACACCGTGTCCAAGGTAGAACCGCCATGCCGATGGACTGCCAGGCCACCAGGCGGGAGGGGTGGTCCTGAATGGCGGCAACTGGCTCTGCCAGGCCTGTATGCACCTCTTGCCGTTCGGGCAACTGCTAGAGGTGATAAGCTATTGCTTCCCGTGAAAAAAATAGTGTCACCATGCCTATGTATGAACAAGCAAAAAAAAAAACCAACCCTCAACTTCCCCTGTTCCATCGACGGAGCCGCCCTCGGGCAGCTCCACGAAAAAAATGGAGGTCCTCTCCCACGGTGCTTGCGCAGGGGACCCTGCATATTTCTTTAACCGGAAAGGAAGCTTACTCCTCTCCTACGCCTACGGGTGTAGGGGACCCCCTCACCCCCTCCTCTGGAGGTGCTTTTGGGCACCTACCTGCTTCCAGCGGCAGTCCCTCCTTTTATTTCCAAGAAAACTGCCAAGGAAGCCAGCAGGCAGCTCATAGCCAACCACTCCTCATCGAAACAGCTGGATAGGGCAAATCCCCTTAGGGGGGAAAGGGAAGCCAGGCCCCTTCGGTCGCTTCCCTCAAAAGACCTGCTGGCAAGAATATTAAACCTTGCTGGGGTCAAGGCCTGTGCCTCCCCACATAAGACTGATGACGCTGCCAAGGGGACCTGTGATGTCCTGGGAGCGGATGGACAACTAGAGGTACCTCCTGTGATAGACATGGTCCTTGAGGAAACCCAGCTTCAGACGTTAGGGCCTTCCATGGGGGGGAATCCGGGCTCGGCGCCAAGCACCGAACCCGAATCTGCCCCTATGCAAGGTCCTCCTCAAACGGCTGGTGTCTCCGAGGCAGTACAAGGAGGGAAGGGATCTCTTCCAACTGGTGCCCCTGCGACCACCAGGACCTTTTCATTTCGGAGAAGGAACTGGCTGAGGCCGGTCCATCTGGCCAAGGGGCTCCTGCCGGCAGAGGGGAGAAGCGGGTTCATTCCCTGCCCTCCTCTCCTAAAAAGAAAATAAAATAAGAAAAAGACTTGTGCCTCCTATCCATCCGCGGGAGCTCCGGGGACGGATGGGTCTGCTGCAAGCCACTTTGGTAAGCGACCAAACCAAGATCGGCACATCCGGCCCCTCATCACCCGGATGCGGAGACTCCGACTATGACTAAAACGAAAAGAGCGCAGGGCGGAGCCTCGATTACATCGGGGCCCCTCATTCAGAGGTTACCTGGCGTTTTCGAGCCCGCTGGCTTCAAACGCTTCCTCGCTATTCGCTCCACTGATGGCACCATGTTGTCCAAGGGCAACATGATCCATCAGAGGAGAGGATTAGCTAGTGTAATTGGTAGAGAACCGAAGGTGACCCGTTTCTCGGACGGGAGCCTTCTGGCGAATGCGGCGAATCGCGCCGAGGTGGCCAAGATAAGTGCTCTTCGGACACTTCGTGGCACCCCGGTGAGTTTGACGCCGCACTCTACCATGAACTTTGTGAAAGAAGTAGTTTATGCAAGGGAACTCGTTGACTACTCCATAGAGGACATCACCTTAGAGCTGGCCAACCATGGGGCGGTCAAGGTCGAAAGTGTGATGAGAAAACAGGGAGGGGCCTCGAGACCCACCCCTACACTCTTCTTCACGTTTGACTGTGACAAGCTACCTGAGTCGGTGCGTGCCGGTTGTTACCGCTACTGCGTGAAGGCATTCGTGCCACTGCCGCGGTGGTGCTATTACTGTCACCGCTTCGGCCATACAAATCGTTATTGTAGACGTGCAAAATCGGGGTCACCCGAAGTATGTGTAAATTGCTCCAAGGCCGTACACGATAAGTCTAAATCGTGTGTGGCCAAGTGTGTCAATTGCGGAGAGCCTCACCCCGCTTCTTCGAAGCAATGTGGTTTATAGCTCCTTGACAATGAAATCCTGCCCGTTCACGCCCAGGATCGACTCTCATTCCGTAAGGCTAAAGACTTGATCCTGGGACAAGTCCTTGCCGATCTGATCGAAGAGCTTGAGATAGGTGTCCTAAATGTGGATGATTTTACGCATCACTGCCCGCGAACCGCTTCATTTACTTGCCTTGATCTATCTTTGTGCTCTTCGGATGCACAGCCTGATTTTGATTGGAGGGGGGTCTCTGACCTCCATGGTAGTGATCACTTTCCCATTCAAATATCATTTTCAGGGCAACTGCTGCCTGAGAGCCCACCTCGGTGGTGCTTGGCGCGGGCGCGGTGGCCTGCATTTCAGGAAATGACTGAATTCTCTATCTCAGTCGAGGAGTTTAGGTCGGTAGATGAGGCCGTTGAGTTCTTCTCCGGCAACCTCTTCGCCGTGGGCCTGACTACTATTCCTAGGACGTCTGGCCGTTTTGCACGCCGACCACTTCCATGGTGGTCGGCCGAGTGTGAGACGGCCCTCAAACAGAAGCGTAATGCCTACATGCACTAACAGCGCCGCCCGAACGATTTCACTGTCGCTGAATTTCGTCGGGCTAGGGCCAGGTTCCGGTATATTTCGAAGCACGCCCGCCGCTCTTCTTGGCGGGCATACGTGTCTTCACTTAACGGGAAGACATCTTTAGCTGAGGTGTGGAAGCGAGTCAAAAGGATTCAGGGCAAGTTCTCGCAGGACCCCCTTCCCGTTCTCCAGGAGAATGGGACCGCAATCTCGGAACCCGCGTCCGTGGCGGAATCCTTAGCAACCACTTTTTCCACCCTGGAGGGTACCACATTTGTCTATTTGTCGTCACGCCTCTGCTCCCAAAGCTTGTACTGCGCCTGGAGTATTGCGTTCGACCTTTTTGGAGCACACATCGTGTCACGCTGGAACGGTGCCAGTGTACACGGATGGCTCCAAGTCCCAAGAGGGGGTCGGCTTCCACGCCGTATCCCCTCTGTTTGAAGTCAGCGGGGCTCTTCCAGGCGCTGCGTCTGTCTTCACGGCCGAGCTGGTGGCAATACACCACTCGGTACGGGAGATTATGCGACCTGCCCGGTTCGGAGACCGGATTGTGATCTATAGCGACTCACAAAGTGCCCTGAGTGCTCTCGGGGCATTGGAATCTCTGCATCTCCTGGTTCGCGATATCTGTGCCGCCACGGTTTTGGCGAGCCGGGCAGATGTCGAGATTATCTTCTGCTGGGTTTCTGGACATGTTGGAATTGCGGGGAATTAGCGCTCTGATGAGGGCGCCAAAGAGTCCGCGAGGACTCTGCGACCGGACCAGCGTTTCGCTCTTCCTCACACCGACTACATGGCAGAAATACGGGCAGTTCTTCGGACTGCTTGGCAAAGAAGATGGGAGACGGTCGAAGGGAACTTAAAGTTGCGTGCTATTTCGCCGCGACTGTTCCCATGGACCTATCCCCCAATGCCGCGGTGGCTTCAGGTTGCTTTCTGTCGTCTTCGAATCGGACACACTCGTGTGACGCATCGCTATTTGATGGAGCGCTCGCCTGTGCCCTATTGCAATGACTGCGTCTTCCCCCAGACTGTTCGGCACATTCTTGTCTAATGTCCCAGTCTGGGTGATCTTCGCGCACGATACCTGTCCCGGTACCGGGATGGGCGGGGTCGCTACCGCCTGTCCCTTGTACTCGGGACAGATTCGTGCACATTGACTTGTTGACTTCTTAGGGGAGGCTGGCCTTCTTTCTATTATTTCTGCCAGGTTTGTTTTGTTTTTGTTTTGTTTTGTTTAGTTTATTGCATTTGTTGTTTTTTTGTTTGTTTTTTTGTTTTAGTTGCACGCTCCTGCGCCGGGGAAGACCTCTCCCCGACGCACCAGCTTGCTTCCTTTCGTCCTTTTTGCGGTGTTTTTTTTTCTCTTTAATTTTATTTTAAAGTAGCCTAGAACTAGGCCAGTTTTAATACGGCGACTAATGCCCTAGTAGGCAGTCGCCAGATGAGCTCTTAAAAAAACAAAACAAAACCTCCTTGGGAACCTTTAATGATGTAGACGCGGTAGTGGCGTAATTCACATCGATTATCTACAACGCGACTACACAGACCTTACCCCTTACTTTGGTCTCTCGAAACAAACTTAGCAGCTTCCGCAATACTAACCCCCACCACTCTAAATCAGAGACTCCTATAACGCTTGTGCCGGGTTCTTCTCGCACAACATCTGTTTGTGTTGGCACCTCCGACCCCGCACTATCATTCCCAAATGGGTATAATTCTCCTCTTGAATATTTAAAATATCACCTTCTCTTATATGCTTGTAGGAAACCAAACTCAATAAACGCCCTTGCCGAAAGTTTCGTCCGTTCACTGCTTTTAATTCTTTACCTTGACCATGGTGGTGTCTCGTTCCTGGTGAGCACTAACCACTTTTGCACGCCTTCAATTCTGCCTGAGAAAGTGGTATTAGATATTCTCTAGCCTGGGAGACGTAGGGGCGCAACGAGACAGCACTGAGGGCAACTCGGCGGTAGCGAACAGAAAATTGTAGGACTCCTGTCCACCGGCCGAGAAACGCAGGGCTTCATTCTCCAGCCTGGTTTTAATACGTCTAAACTCCACCGGGTATCGCTCAACACTGCTAATATCAGCAAAAAGGATGTCAATATATCGGCGATGCTGGCGGAATTGCAGATGATTGAGCCATTCATCTCGATTCCAGGGTTGTCATGACCAGCATACCGACCCTTGATTTTGTTAATTCTCTTCCATACCTGAGCTGAAGAGGTAGTGGATATTAAGGGACACATATGCCCTCCAGAAGCAATGCCTGCTGACGTAAAGTTTGCTGGCGAATGGCTCTTAGTTCGATTCCGGTCAATACGGTTCAAGCGGAACCGCGTATGAGCCTTTTTGTAGGCCTCCACCACACTGGTGCAATCGACATTCCACCATGGGACTCATATTCTGTCCCGGCGGGACCGAGTACGAGGAATTGCCGACTCTGCAGCACCAAACACTAAACAGGAAAAGTAATGTATAGCTGCATTAATACTACCAAATCTCTAATTTGTTTACTGGTGAAGGAAGCATCATGGAACTTTGACGAGTCGGCCCTTACAACATTCCATCTGGGGGGCTATGAACGGGACAGGCATGGTTGCTGCAATGCAGGTCATCTAAACAGACCACTTGAAATCAGAGAGACAGTCGGTGGAGCCAATAGATAGATCCACACAACTGAAAAAAATCAGTTTGAATATGATATGAGGTAACACGACCAGAGTTAAGAATGCTAAAATAATTAGTGGATAAACGAGATTTAAGTATAGAAGTGCGTATACATAAAACTGTAGCCTAGATATCACAATACACACTAATTTATACTCTATAAATGTTAATATGAGAGAATTATTGAATATAATTCTTCTGAAGAAAATTCCAGTTCTCGGCCAATGGCGAGTTTAGGCTTAACGACTTTTACGGGAAATAGTTTGGGAATGAATAAAAGAGCAAGGATTTATAACAAAATATATATATTATTATTATAGATTACAAGGAATTATTTATGTACAATATTTTGATTAGATTGAATTAACACAAATTAGGATAAGTTACAAAATATATATATATATATAGTTCGTCGTGAATGAAAGTACGGAGGTAATTAGTCGAAATTACGAAGATGGGAATAATGACAAGAACAATTAGTTAAATGGTAATTATAATAATATTTGGCTAGGCAACCTGTGTGAGTGGTAATAGGGTAAATGTAATTTATAGCTAATTAGAATCAGGAATCACTAAAGAAATAATTTGGATGAAAATATAATTTGGGAGTAATTGTTATTAATGGTAGCTAATAGAATCACGAATTGTGGGTAAATGTAATTGTAACTAGTTAAAATCACGATGGTTAAAAGGGGAAATGTATGAGAGTTTGGAAAGGAAATATAAGGAATTAGACAGTGTTTTTGTTTGTAAAACCTAAGGATTAAATGGAGAAAGAATTTAACTGACCTTGATGACCTGGTGATGGCGAGACAACGAGTGAAAATTTTGTCTCCTATGCCGAATATTTGGAAGCGTTAGACGTGCGCGTAAATGTTGCCAATTGTTTTTGAATCAGACTTTTTACAAATATATATAAATTAAGAAAAATGATATAAAATTATATATATATATATATATATATATATATATATATATATATATACATATATTGTAACTGCAGAGCTGCTCGAATACTCCTCCCCAAGAGAGTTACTTTCCCATTAAAAAGAATTCTAAACATGGAATATAAATTTTTAATTCAGATACTGACGAGTTTCCTAACAACGCGGCCAGAACGTGTCACGGTGCCATGTGGCTGATTTCGATCATGGGAAAACAATTGACTGGCAGTGCCAATCAATTGCGGCGAAACACTATCGTGCGCGAGGGCGGGTGGGGCGAAGGACATCCGTTGCCCCCAAACTTGCGTCTAACGGAGGCTGGCCGTTGTGAGACTTGCTCTCCGCTGCCGACGAGGGCTCCTGCAACAAAAGGGATCAACCATTGGATCACTAACCAGTCATAGTGGAAGGAGAAGACAGTGGCTGTTCAAGTTGAATGGCCTCTATAAACCGGGTTTCAGGCGATCGATAGAGACAGTATCCTGTTTGGTGCCAAACTTTAGGACAAAGAAGTTCGGCTTCCTGGAGATGACGAGAACGGATCCGTCATAGACTGGTTGCAAGGAAAAGCGAGTTGAGTTGCGTCGGACAAAAACGTCGCAACGGACAAAATCCTTTGGCACGAAAGGCTTCTGATTAGCAGGCACTCTTGGGGCGGTCGACTTAACTTCAAACATCGCAGGTACTAAATTTCGTACGTATGCAGCAGGATGAACATAAGATGGTAAAGGACGGTCAGAAGAAGAAAAAAATTGACGAGGAAGACGAAGTCGAGTACCATAGACAAGTTCCGCCGCAGAGCAAGACAAATCCCCTCTCAAAGATGCACGAATACCCAGGAGAATCAAGGGTAGCTTGTCCACCCAAGTGATGTTGGGGTCAATGGAGCGTAAGCTTGACTTGAGAGTGATGTGTAAAGTTCGACCTTGGCGTTGCTTTGGGGATGATAGCTAGTGGTACGAAGACGAAAAGAGCCAAGCACTGACATGAGTGCATCCCATTGGTGGGATTCAAATTGGCTACCACGATAAGTCATGATCGTTGAGGGAAAACCAAAACGAGCAATCCATGCTGAGACGGAGGCTCGAGTTACAATGTAAGCTCTTATGTCCGAGATAAGAAATGCCTCTGACCAACGAGAAAAACGGTCGATCATGGTGAGAAGATAGGTACAACCACGCGAAAGGGGCAGAGGGCCTGCCAGATCGATGTCAACGGCGTCAAAACGTCCCGATGGAAGAGAAAAGCAGCCAGAGGGGTCTTTGTGTGGCGTTGACAAGGCAAACATGTGCAGATCCATTTGGCAACGTCGCCGTTCATACCTGGCCACACATAACGTGTAATGATGAGCTTGGAAGTTGCTCGAATGCCGGATGGGAGAGACCGTGCGTTTGGTCAAAAATGTGCCGACGGTAAGCGAAAGGAATGAGTGGACGAGGACAGTCAGGTAATGAATAGTCAACCAGGATGCGCCTGGAGCGACTGTCCAGCAAGTCGATTTCATGAACGAAGAGTTGAGAAGAGTGACACAGTGTTTGCGTGACTTCATCTTGTTCCTGGGCGAGCGCTATTGTTGCGTGATCGATGGGCGCAGTTTGGGAGAGTTGCGTGCCCGAAATCGATGAAATGCGAGAGAGAGCGTTCCGAACGACGTTTGATGAACTAGGAACGTAGCTAATAGCGTTTGTCATCTGCAGGATGAAATCAAGATGACGGGAATCAACGGCAATGTGTACAGCAGAGGTGCTACTATGGCAAGCGCACCAACCAACGCCTTATGGTCGGTAAAAACTTAAATTCATGCCCTTCCAAGTATTGGTGGAGGGCGAGGTAAACACTAAGGAGTTCGCGGGAAAACGTACTGTACCTCTGTTGAGAAGGAATAAGTGCTTTGGAGAAGAAAGCGAGTGGTTTCTAAGAGTCACCAACCTTTTGCTTCAATATCGCTATGGATGAAAGATAAACCACCACTGCCTGAGGGGAGGCCGGAAGTTTCAGTTACATGTGGGAAAGGGAGGTAGTGGTACGGTGTACCTCAACTAAGGTAGAGTTTTTATTGAGGTAGGTTGTCCACCCTTTAGGAAGTTAGCTTCCAGATGGAAGGGGAGACGCCTTACGCTTGGGCCAGAAGTCCTCGGTCATCATGGCATGAGACGGGGGCGCCTAGGTAAATTTGATATAGGCTTGAATGTCGTCCATAGTATCTGTACTGGCATCCGGGAAATACTAGGGCACCAGACGTGGGTCTGAGTGAAACAGGAGGAGGATACAGCGAAGGGTGGTAGTACTGCTTCCTGGGATGATGATGAGCTGGGTACGTGGGTAAGCGGGACGAGAGTCCGCTGCCATGCGTAGGACATCGGAGAACCTGACACTAGAGGAGATGAATTTCTTTTGGACTAATTGACTGGCTTCCCGCATATCCACCTTAGCAGAATCACGGACAGATACGACCTCTTTTTCATAGAAAAATATGCATTACTTCGAGGAAGAAGCACTATGGGGCTCTCCACAGTTGGTACAGCGCCGCCCCCGTGTATGCGCCCTAGCGCATACACTCGGGCGGCGGCAGGAAATGCTCACATGACCAAACATATGGCAATTAAAGCAGCGTCTTGGATTAGATGTAGAGGGTTTGACTGTAATTCGTAGCTAACCCACCTTAATATGCGATGGGAGATCCAGACGATCAAACGTTAGGAACATCGTTGGTGTGTTAAACTGGATCATAACAACGGTTTGCTGTGGTCTATGAATGTCAATAATCCGCTGGCTAGCGAGCTTTGACTGAAGCAATTCACTGTGTTGAATGAAGAGTGGGATGAGCCAGCACTCTCAGAGCGAGCAAGGCTCTTGAAGGCTTGTACGGAATCATGTTGGGGGCGGGATGTGACCTCCACTACTAGGGCTCCATCATTACGGCACCACATGCGGCGCAGCTCTCCGCACCGTTTATAGAAGTCCTCAATTACCTAAAAAAAAAATATTAAGTTTTGATAGGGGAATGTCAGATTTCGATCTAAGGACCAAAATCGATTGTAGTCTAACTCAGGATCTACCTCTGGGTAAAACAAATCTGCCGCGAAAAAGCGAGAAAAACTGGAACGAGATCCAGGTTTTTTTTTCTCCAAATACTACTATGTTAATTAGAGGGAGGGGCAGTCTCGCGCAGAGCGGAACTCACCTACCAGCCACGTCACCCGATGCGTACCCTCAAAGGGAGTGAGGAAAGGACCCGTGCACTCCTCAATCAGCACCGTCGTTTGAAAAACGGGTGGCTGCCTCTTCCGGATTATTCCTTTTAAGGGCCGCAAAGACCATGGCGCTAGGCAGCTGCGGTCCGGGCACCCACAAATCCAACTCAGCGCGGTTCAGCCACGGAACGACGCACCCCGATGAGGAAGGACCGGTACACCGAAACTGCAAAAACTCCGTGTAGGAATTTAATTATCCCACTATACAAGTTTACACAGCGCTAAAGCCAAATTATAAGCTTTGGGCTGCCTAAGTAGGAAAGAGGCACTGATTCAGGAAGTTCTCTATCTCGGTAAGGAGGGTCAAGAGCTCTTCCTTGGAAACTATTTTGTTCCCTAATATATATTTTAATCTTTTTTGTAAGACCTATGAGGCGCTCCACGAATCCAGTATAACAAGGAGCCCTCGATGGATTGAAAATCCGTTTTATTCCTGCAAATTCGCAGGTTATGTGCAAGGTCTTCAAGTAAATAGACGCTGCTCGAAATGTAGCAGCGTTATCTGAATATATGGTATGTCGAACTGAAAACCTCGCCGTGAATCTCTGGAATGCACGTAAGAGGGGTTGTAATCCTCCATCACAAACCACTTCCAAGTGAATAGCTCTCGTGGTGGCACATGTGAATAGAAGAATGTATACCTTTTCATTCTTTCTACTTTTCCTAATTGTGATGGCGCCAGTATAATCTACCCCGATAGTATGGAATGGCGTTTCAACCGAAACGCGTCCCTTGGGTAGAGGAGGCGGATCTGGGATAGTATACTTACGATTTGAAAGCTTAATGCACATAAGGCATTTGCCCCTGATTTTCTTGATTATTTAACGTGCCCTCGGGATCCAATACCTAGACCTCGCTATCATTAGAAGCCGGTTGGTGCCCCGATGTCCATGGTTATAGTGAAGGGGAAGCAATAGCAGCTCCGTGAAGCTATGATCGGCCGGTAGGATAACTAGATATTTTACGCTTTGATAGATCGCATTTTATCCTACCTTCCTGCATAAACATAGATAGCTGTTTAGTTCGGTTGGAGCCAGGATTTTTATGACCATTCGCGAGCTCTTCCAATTCTTTTGAGTATTTCTCCTTCTGCTCCTTTTTGATCCAGAAGTCCATAGCAGCTCTTTTCTCTTCGGAGTTGATGTTATGGCTGACAGGTTCTGGTTTGGAAAATTTAGGAGTCACCTTTCCTTTGATCAGAAGTAAAAACCTGAAAATTAAGATGATTATTTTAAGCAGTTTCGCTAAGGAACTGTACCTGTTTATTTCAATGGCCGAATCATAACCCATTGCGATTGCGAAAACGTGGGAGGCAGAGGACAAGAGAATGGATTAGGCCAGACTTCGTTATCGAGAATCCATTCAGGACCCTTTACCCATAAGGAGTTGGTAAATTGCTTGTTGGATTGGCCTCTGGTTAATGGGTCGCATGGGTTTAATTTAGATACGACATGTATCCTTGCGTTTCCCTGCGATAAATTTCTTATTTCATTTACCTTGTCCGGAATGTAGGGTTTGTATGTTTTATCAGACACGAGCTAATGAAGAACTATTTGGCTATCCGTCCACATATTAATATTAACATTAATACTCTTATCAAAAGCGGATAATAATTCGTTCACTAATATAGCTGCAAATAAGGCAGGGGTTAGTTCCAGTTTGGAATAGTTATAGATTTTCCGACTATCTTCGCTTCAGACATAACATGACGTATATGGTATTTGGTTATTAATGGGATTTATTTTTGGTTAATAAATCAGCCTAAATAGCTATTAAAAAACATTACCATAAATTTTGAGTTTAGATGAAATCGTCGTCTGCTAGTTTTTAGGCCTACGAGTAAAGTGAAATAAATTTAATATATCACAGAATTAACGAATGCACAATGTAAGATATGGTAAAATATGATTTAAAGTAACAAGATGTAAAGTAACTAATATGTGAAATGAAGTATTATGTGGAGTAAAGTGAAAACAAAGGAGACTATGATGGACTGAATTGACGTCTGCAATACGAGAAGTAACTAAAATTAGGACCTACTTTCGTATGGCAGTTTGCAGAGAATAAGTGTGAGAGGATGAGGAATTAAACTAAGTATGATTTGTTTGGAGTTAAATGACTAAATGTAGACGGAATGATTACCAACCTTTATGCTGAGAATGGCGAGAGACGAATTGGGAATACTCGTTTCAATTTAGGTGAGTGAAAGCGTGCGTTTGTTTGTGTGTGCGTGAAATTTTAAGAGATGTTGTTTGAATTAGTAGTACGTTAAATAAATTCATCTTTCGTCACAGGATATTTGAATTATTAAAGGTTACATAAATTAAATGAATTATAAAAAGTAATAGATAAATTAATTGAATGATTGTATTGACAAAAAGTTAATTAAAATAAATGAATGAATTAATTATTAAGTTGTACATAATTTGCATGAATGATTTAATTGATAAAAGTTAAGTAAAAGAATTGAATGATTTAAATTTTATACATAATAAATGATGATATATATATATATATATATATATATATATATATATATATATATATATATATATATATATATATATATATATATATATATATATATATATATATATATATATATATAAAAGTTTCCCAGGAGGATTTTATTATAGGAATGCCTAGAGGGCATTGCTATACGTACATTTTTTCCAAATACGGAAAACACTATTGCCTCATAAGCCTTAGTGCTACTATCACAAAAGCAGTAGAGTTCAACAATGTTAGACGGTAATGTTTGCTGAGGGAATGTAATCCCCAAACCTTGTTTTAAGTATGGAACCAATTTATCCCATACAGTTTGAGAGTCAGAGTCCAGAGGTTCATCCCACTCTTTTTTTTCTCCTATAGACTCTTCATAAACAACCTTGTATTAATGGTAATTGGGAGGTGGTGCCTTAGTGGATCATAGCTAGAAGGCATGGCTCGTAAAACCTCCCTTTTATTTTGGGCTGCAAAGGGAATTTTCCGATTGATTAGGAAAATATAATTCATCCTTTGCAGTGTCCCAGCCTAGACTAAGTACCTCCAAGGGCTCTTTGGCTAAATTACCTTGTTTTCTGAAAAGTGTTGCAAAGGTGGGAATTCGAATACCATTCCCTCAATTTAAAACTGGCTTCTTTTAATACACTTCTAATCTCTTCATAGAAAGACGCTAAGTCTTCCCCAGAAGCAAATGTACATGCCAGGTTATCCACATAAAAACCTTTAGAAAAGAAACGTACCAGTGTATTTACCTCCTTTTGTCTGCATTAGTTGCATTACGGAAGCGTTCAGCAGAAATTGGCTGCTCGAGGAACCAAAGAAAACTATTCTATATCTAAAGATTATCAACGGACTATCCGGTTGTGACGGATTTTTTAGCCATAGAAACCGAGCAGAGTCTTTGTCTTCCTCCTGTAAATTTATTTGAAGATACGCCTTCTCAATATCTGCACTGCATGCAAATGGGTATTGCTTAAATCTAATCTTGATATGGTACAAGTTGTTAATCAACGACGGAACAGGATTCGGGCAATCTTTTAGACTTACGCTAACAGCTAAACATTCAAAAACCACGCGTAGGGGAGTGCTTGGTGAATCTTTCCGCACGCCGTGGTGTGCTAAATAGTGTATGTATTTTTGCTCCCTATATGTTAGGAGTATTTGGCCTCACTTCCTCTATATATTCCTTTTCAAGTTGCTCCTGGGAAATATCAGTATAAACCTGCAAAAGTGAAGGGTTATCCCGCCTTAATTTGGCTACCATATTTAGTAGACCGGACTTTGCTATACCATAATTATTAGGGAGATGAGGGTGAATTGTTTTCCATGGTAGCTCCACAACGAATCTACCATCCTTGATCTCTGCAGAGGCCTTAAAAGCTTTGTAAACCTTTTCATCTGCAGCAGACAAAGTTTTCGAGATAAGTCCCAATGAATCCATATCCCACATGACCTGGATATCATCTTTGGGTGATATAGCCCTTGGGTCATAGAGTTCCTCAAGGTCTTTTACGCTTGCCTTTAATACGGCTACTCCCCTTATTAGGAAATTAGACGTTTCATTAGCGGGAGGTGAAGGACCGACAGGCATAACACCTAAATTAGAGTTTAAGTAAGTTGCATCTTCCCTATGAACTATTTCATTCACTTTAAGTTTATCAAAGTGATATATTTGAAACCGAATTACCTGAATGCCGGTCTGCTAGTTTCACCTTTAATTCTCCAATTGTTGCCTTTGCTTTGCTCAACTCAGGTATATAAAGGTCATCAGTAACCTTGTCGATTCCCAGAGCCTTAATATTTACTGGTCCGTCATTAGTTATTATATTACACGATACCTAATCGTATACCTTTGGTAGGCCTTGTTGGTTGAACCCATTTATAGATATCGTGAATTTACGACAAACGCTTAGCTGCAAGCGTTTTGCTAATTTTTTATTAATGAAAGTTTTTTGAGAATCTTAATCAAATAGAAACTTAACATAGGTTTGTTTCTTAGACCCTGTCACCGTTACTTCGGCTATCGGTAGGCCAGTAGCGGAGAAACAATTATAGAATAATGTATTGGAATTAGATTCTGTTTCCTGCTTAGGATCAATTGTATTAGATTTATTTTTATCCTCATATAAAGAAAGACACAAACTTGCATGGTGTCTTTTGTGACATCTCATACACCCAAACTTAGATTTACACTCATTATTGTAGTGATTCGACCGTAAAAATTAGTACACAATTTCAACCTTTTGGCCTGATTTAGTTTATCAGAAGGAGAAACATATTTAGGGCATGCATATACCTTATGAGGATTGTTACACAGTTCACACCATTTGGGGGGAGGAAAGTTTGGGGTTTCAATAGTAACCTTATTCCACCTATTATCTCGAGTTAGATTTTGCCCCGTAACGCTAAACGTGGAAAATTGTTTTTTACTCTGGTATCTAAACGTTTTTCACATTCTAATTGCTCGTACTTATGCTGTAACAATTTAATCTCTTCCAAAGCCTCTCGGAAGATATTCAATTGCCAATCCTAGGATTCATTTTTAAGCGACCTATTTATTTGATCTCTTACGGCAGACGGCAATTTACGTGTCAATAGCGTTATGATGAAAAAACCTGCACCGGAAATATCCAAACCAAGAGCTTTTAGGCTCCTCAAATGACACTCATAAGATGCCCTAAAATCCGAGAGGGACTTAGAATTATATTTTGGTCCTTCTAAATCTAAAATTGAGTAAATGTGAGTTTGAATGATTCGCCGTTTATCGCCGTACGTACGTTTGAGCAACTCATAATGATCCCCAGAAATAGTAAACCCATCAAGTAGGCGCAATGCGTCTCCACTTAATTGTCCCAGAAGATATGCAAATTTTTGTGAATTTGAAATATTCATAACATGAATGGTATTATAGAATAAATCGTGGAAGTTGTCCACTGGAGAAAGTCTCCTGAAAATATTGGGAGGTTAATTTTAGGCAGCTTAATTTCGCTCGCCGAACTAGAAACCTTAGATGGTTTAACTTCGTTTGAGTCTTTCAAACATTTTTCGCCTATATAGATTTCCCGGCTAATCTCAATATTACGCGTCGAGGCCTCCAAGATTTTCTTTTCCAAATCATTCTCATCAACTTCTTTTAATATAAGTTCATCTAATGATAAAATTTTTGCAAAATGGTACTTTAACTTCTCTCTCTGGGAATACAAAGTGTCACAACCAAAGAAGATATAGGTTTAATAAGATGGGTACTTAGAGCCATATATCCCCCCTCTAGTTTTAACCAAACTCATTTTTGATTAAAGGTCCCGGGTCTGGGCACCAATGTAGGAATTTAATTATCCCACTATACAAGTTTACACAGCGCTGAAGCCAAATTATAAGCTTTTGTGCTGCTTAAGGAGGAAAGAGGCACTGAATCCTTTAAGTTTATATTTACCTAGGAATGGGTTAAATATATACGTGTCTTAGTATTAAATGATACTTACACTGCTTAAATATAATTATATACAGTTTACACAGATTTAATTTTACCCGGCAGCACAAGACGTATGAGAACAATCTCTGGCAATGGAAATTGATTATACAATCTAAAGCGTTTAGAATAGGAAAGGCGAACTAATGAAGATCACAAGAAAATAAATAGACTTAATCAAATGGGATAGAGTAGGGGTCAAATCGCGAAGGCATATGCGACCGAATGACACAAGGATACACAATAGAGTGGAAGGCCTTCCGAAAAACTTCCCTTCTCATTCTATCGTAAAAGGAAAATTGAAACACTGGCGGTTGGTTCCTCTTAGCGAATCCTTGGGTAATTAAAATGTCAGATAAATTTGCGACAATCCGAACTTATACCTAGAACACGCACTAGCACCCACACATTCTTTGTCTTACACTACTACCGACCGACCACACAGATACGCTCAGACACAATCAATCACACTCGAGCAAGAAAGAAAAAAAGGGAAACAGGAGAAGACCATAAATGAAGATCGAGGAGGAAGGTATACTAAAATTTCACTTGTCAATCCGTTCTAATGATCAGGCTGAGGCCCCTCTCCAACGACAAGGCAGAACTCCCACGGAGAGCCTCTGGAAACACCGCGAGCGTGGAGCGTGTTACTCGTTTTTATTCAGTGTTAACTACTCGTAATTTCTGATTTAGACTTGCTAACACAGTCAGAGCTGGGCGCGACTTTAATTTTTTCAGGTGAGACTTTGCCGCCGGATCTGGTGCGACCACGCGACTCTATTTTTAGCCCCCACAATGCGACTTTTTTTCTCGGTGCGACTCTGCTAAATTACAAGGTAAACTTTAGCTCAATAACAGAAACATGCTTTTATAAGGCAGAAAAACACATATATAAAACAGCCGCGACAATTTCCTTAAAAAAGTAGTCTTTGTTCCTGTTCAAAGTCGCGGAAAATTGGAGGTGCAACTTTGCTTAGTCAGACTTTTTCAAAACGTGCGCGACTTCGAAATTCATAGTGCGACTTTAACTCGTTGCCGCAAAGCCCAGCTCTGCTAACACTTATTATATGTCCAGGAGGAGGGTGTTCCCCAGATCAGTGTATTAGGGAGTCTTTATTCGCAATGGCAAAAATATAGCCTGGTATACTCTCTGCAAGAAGGAGTGTCTGCAACTTTATTTGTAGACAACCCTACTCTTGATTGCTCCGCCTTATGCCAGGCATCCGCAGGCCGCCGCTTCCAATTGGCGGTTGATACCATCCACCGCCGGGTCCTTCATAAAGGGTTCGGCTTCTCCGCCTCAAAAACGAATGCAATGCAATTTCACCAGAAGCGAGAGCAGCAAGTTAAACACCCCTTGAGAAGGTCCGGAAAACGGGGACAGCGAGACCATAAATAAGGGTCGAAGAGGGAGGTATAGTAAAACTCCACTTGGTAGCCTGTTCTAATCAGCGTGCTGAGCTCCCTCACCAACAATAAAGTAGGAACATTCTCACTGCGAGCGGGGGGGGGGAGGATAAGGATAGCGCGTCCACCCATCGGTGACCCTCTACGTTTATGACTGCTTAGTGAATCTGTTAGATCGTAGATACGTAACCAACGCCGTATCGCCTATGAAAACAAGATCCCCCTTAATCACTTACAGCGTCGGGCTGGTCCAATGAGTGTTCAGGGAACGAAACTCTGCAAAAATTTGAAAGATGTGTTAAAGTGAAGATGGAGCAATCGAAAATGAGTGTAAGATATATGACGCCTTCGGCGGAGGATGGTGTATGCAACAAAAAATCGAAAAATGCTTTTTTTCACTGCAAATTATTCATTTTATCATATCCAAGTATTTTACAAAAAATTAAAACCGATTACATAATATTTCAAGTTCAATTTAGGTTTATAGTTCCTAAGCATACAATGAGATGAGGTAATATAAAACCGTACACTTTTGTATGGAAGGTCTTTTCATTACATATTGTTACGTAAAGTGAAATCACTAAACCTAGAACACGACTGTGGCGTATATTTTACCCGACGCCATATTTTTTTATGCTCACTGCGTGGCCCAACGCCTCAGCCCACCAACCGCCTGATTAGCCGAATTCTGTGAGCTCTAATGGAGTGAGGTAGAGTCACTTATTAAATAGTTGCCCATCAAAATGAATGGAAGAAAGTGATCTAAATATGTACAGCAATGGAAAAGAGAGATAACAAAGCGTAAACGAAATAGTGGAGAAGAATATGTCGGTAGTTACACAAACAATATTGTCAATAAACGAGCCAAAGTATTCTAAAATGCTGACAATAACAAAAGAGAAAATGAAAGATCTAAAGAGATTTAACTGAATTGATGCTGATAAATGCAGCAGAGTATTATAGAAATTTTATAGAAAACTAGAAATAAACCAAAGCGACAAACAAAACGATACGAGTTTTGATGAACATTGATATAATGGAGACCACCACCTAAATACCTAACAATGATTAGAATATAGCATAAAAATTTATAGTATTTTTATTTATTTGTTATGTAACTAAATACATAATTGTCAACAATGTTTTTGTAAACTTTATTTTTGCTGTAATAGATTCTGAATAAATATTATTACTTTACTTCAGTATAAGGTACGAGATATGAGGAAAAGTGTTTTATTATTTTTCAAAATAACTACCCTCGTCTTCAATGCACTTGCGCCACTTGTCCCTGAGGCTTCGAATTCCCGACAACCATAAATCTCCCGACTGCTGTTCAATCCACTCCTGGACATCTTCATCGTCCCCAAACCGGCGTCCAGGCAGTGCAGCCTTGAACTGGCGAAATAAAAAGTAGTCGCTAGGGGCCAGATTTAGACTGTAGGGGGGATGGTTGAGCTCCTCGAATCCGCACTCGCGTAGGGCAGCTTGTGCAACTCTGGCCTTGTGGACAGGAGCATTGTCGTGGAGGAGCAGGACACCGCGTGTCAACTTGCCGCGCCGCTTCTGAAGGATGCACTTCTTCAACCCAGCCAGCTCCTCGGCATAATATTGGCCTGTGATGGTACTTCCACGAGGCGCATAGTACACCATCAACACTCCCTCAGAATCCCAGAAGATGGTGGCCATGATCTTCCCGGCTGAGGGTTGGGTCCGGAACTTGATGGGAGTCGGAGAGCCCCTGTGCTTCCAGGCCATGCTTTCGAGCTTGGTCTCGGGATCCCAGTGATGGACCCACATTTAATCACCTGTCACTAGGAGTGACTCGAATCCTGCCGGGCCTTGGTTGTACAGGAGCAGCAGCTCCTCCGAACTTTGACTACGTTGAAGTCGATCATGGGGCGTGAGGTTTGTAGGGACCCAACGGGCAGAGACCTTGGTCATGGCCAAATTGTCGTGGATGATGTTGATAACACTTCCATGTGATATTCCAAGTTCTTTCTAGATTTCTTCGAACTTCACCCGTCGATTTTCGAGGATCATCCTCTCCACACGCGCCACATTGTCCTCATTGGTCACGTCTGACGGGCGTCATCTTCAAGGGACTCACGACCATGGCGGAACTCCCTATTCCAGCGAGCAATGGTTGCATAGGAAGGGGCGGTGTCGGTGTACACTGCAACCAAGCGTTCATAATCTCTTTTGCATTCTTGACTTCCTTGGTCAACAATTGATCAATGCGCGGTGCTCAACCTTCTCCATTGTTCAAAAATTTGAGACTGACGATCTGCGATCAGCTACTGCTTCTTTAATAGACGAGGCAGGAGCGTGCGGCTGCAGGTCCTGACTTGTCATAACTTGTACCAACACCCCCACAAATAGCCATCACCCTTCCTCTGATTTGCCCTACCAATTCGCAAAACTTATTGACCGCCCCTCGCAATCCTACATTTACAATTACTTACGGCTAACCATGAATAGAAATGCTGATCTAAAGTGCCTAGAATCTTTAAGCGCGTATTGCCGCAAAATTATCAAATGTTGAATACGCCCCTCTTCCGCCGAACGCGGAATTGAAAGGGCAATCGAAACGAGTCCGTATCACGCCGAAAGTAAGTTTAAAAAAAAGGAAGGCTGGGAATCCTCTAGGTGTTGTTTGCAGCATGGTTTCCATGTTCACCCTAACACCACCTTGCAGGTAATATTTATAACGTGACATAATGAGAATTATAATGTTAAATGACCTCTCATTAGTTCTTCAAATGCCTTCTTTGATGTCTTAAATGAAACGTTCATTATTCAACGAAAATAATTAAACCTTTGCTTGTTGATTATCATAATCTTCCAGCTATGCGCGTATCCAGTGGTGGGGTGGGAGGCTGAAGCCCCCCCCCCCAATTTTAGATACTTTGTTTATATTCCTTCTCTAAGCAATACTTATATTCTGCTATCCAGAGTATATAATATAGGTAAATATATATAAAAAACGGTTTTTTAAACTGTTGCGATCGAATGTACCTTATAGGATGCATGTCTAAAGAGGTAAATCTCAAATATAATTATTAAATTCAGTATTATACCTGAACTGACCACTCAAAACTACTGTTATTATTAATGTTCAAGCCCTTTTCTCAGACTCTTCAGAGGGAGGAAATCAGGATAGCCCCCCCCCCCCCATTTTTATCCTGGATCCGCCACTACTTCCAGCTATTAAATAGGTGAGATAAAAGTGCAAGTGTCTTTTTGAGAAGCTAATTAACTTGCAGTGAGTCCACCCCTCTAATGCCGAACCCGTGTCGTGGGAGAGCAGTGCAGGTGAAGTCTTGAAGGTTGTAATGAGAAACAAATTGTACTCTATTTGTTAATTTCCAACTATTGTGAAAACATTTAAACCACATCATCGAAAACAAAATTGGAGTGGGGTGAGGGTTCTTCTCTTTATAAAAATAATGGGGGTTCCTTTGTACATGTTTGACCAACAGCAGCAACTGACCATTGAAACTAACCATCATTGCAGTTCCCAGTTAAGAGTTATATCATAATCATCATACCAATGCGCTCCTCGCTGGCAGGCGCCATGCCATAGGAATGACAAGAACGGGTGATAGAATTGAAAAGAAATAATATAATTTTGAGAGAACAATTAACGTGGTTCAGTGACGGTGGAATCAAACGAAACTGGTAACTTCTTCCATCTACAACAAAATTCTTTCTTACAACCCTTTGTTGTAGTAAACAACTAGAGGTGGGTTTGGAAGCTGTTTGATCTTTTCCTGAAAAACAAAAAAGTAAAACAATTGATTAAAATTTGGATGTGAAGAATAGGTCATTGGATGGTAAAAGGCCCCACCCCCTCCCTCACACACAAAAAAGACGCATTATTAGCGTTGATGTGAAAGCATCACCCCCAACTCTCCAAAAATCTCAGATTTCAGCCCCTGCACAAATGTCATTATATGGCACCCATGTACTACATATTAAATAGGCTCCAGGAGCCCTTTCGATTCAAGCCAATCTCAGGAGAAGTATCAAGAATGGGGTCCCTTTTCCCAGCCAGTCATACTAAATCTAGGATTTTTGTTTATTGGAGAAATGCACAACGAGGTAGCAACATTGACTGGTACATTCTCATCACAGCCATCACCTCAGTTCACATAACCAAGTAGGAAAGCATCAATGCCAAAGGATAGAAAAAACAAGACTACGAAAGTTTTGGTCGCTATGGTAGCCAACGACTAGGTATCTCGTCACGTTAGGTACGACCCCCCCCCCCTCGAGTACATACTTTATTACAAGTTTCTCAAAAAATAGACCGATCATAGGTCTCCACTAGTTCAGTTGACACCTTTCTTGTTTATTCTATCATACAGCTTTTCAACACTTTATGGATCCATTCGTTGTGAATGTCTGTACCAACTTAAAAATATCCCCATTACTCCAATGTAATATTTTTACTCCACAAATCTTCAGCATTATATATTATACTCATGCTTTCACACCAGCAAACTATCAAAATTATCTACTTAACCTTTACCTTTCATAAGTGCCCTGAGGCTCCACTCTCTCTCACTACTTATTCACATCCAACGATATCTCTGTTCTACTTCACCCAAATACCAACATGCACCAGGTGCAACCAAACTCTAGAATAAAAAACCTCTCCTTGATTGACACAACCTCACAATATACTATTTCCTGACTCAGGGACCTATGGGCCCGCACGGAGGACGTGTTTACATTCAATTCACTACATTCCAAGGGCACCGAAATTCAGTTTCACACCATTTTTCGGATTGATATTACCTCTCCCCATTCACACACAAGCAGTTTCAATCATCGATTTAGGTACACTCTCACATTGAGAGAGCAACACAAAATCTTAATGGTGCGTCTAGTTTTTAGAGTTTGATGCGCGGCGACTATACCGTATGGAAGTTGCTGATGATGATAGTGTGTTTTAGTGTGGTAGTTGCGGTGGGTATGGGGCACGTGCTTGTATAGGACATGACACCCCATCGCAATGAGAGGTCAATATCACAAAAAAAACGAGGATGGAGAGAGAGTACTTAATAAAGCCATAAGGTGTGGGGGTATTTTTATTGGCGTTGATGCACACCGACCCACTCTGAGGAAAACGCTTGTAATTGAAGGTTGGTTGGTGCCAAGTTATCTGACAATAGGCCTAAATACGGATAGGACTCACCTGAACGTCGGGCTCTAGTTTTTCGACAGCAATGGATGCCTTTTGAGGAAAGAGGGCGCAACAGGCGGGAGTGGCCACAGTCAGGAAAACACCGCAAAGGGCGACTTGCAAAGGGGCGCTAATCCAAGGGTAGCGTCGGAGAACACCTCGACGTTCAAGCAAATCCATTATGATTGGGGGGAAAACTGAAAAAAAGACCCCGTTTTTTTATAAGAATTTGCAATGGCAACGACAATCTCAAATAAAACTAAGAAAGTATTTCCAAAACAGCGAAAAAGAAAACTGAAAATCTATATTGAAGTTCACTTCACCTGGGAAGGCAAGATATTAATAGAATGCCACGCGTAATTTAAAAAAGGTTAGTAAGTTAAGGCTTTAGCAAAGTTTACTGAAAGAAATTTTAATTATACTCATCTCAAATAAGCACATTCTGCAAGGGAGGGAGCCTAGATAACTATGGACCTATCAGCCAGCCTTCCTTCATCTTAAAGCAGTAATAATCACTAAATCTAAACATCAAGTGTGAAGATATAATGACATTATCTGGTAAGTTTCAAGGTTGAATTGATGACGCAACTGTCATGTCCACCGTTAACACGTTCACTACCAACTGAGTCGCAAACGCGTCCAATCATCTTTGAATTCAAATATATTAACTGGGACGGGGCAGAGTATTTGAATCTTGCCACGATGGCAGTCAACGGGTTAAAATGATGACAGCTTTTATTCAAGGTCCCGTGTGTCCTTAAGGCAAAATTCGTTATTTCCTAAACACATAGAACTAAGGAGCGACTAAATACGAATACGGGATATCACCTCACCACAGCTGGGAACAGCCATCGAAATGCGGGACAACGTCACCATGGTAACACCCTCAATTGCAGCGCGTTTGCTATTTATAACCAGGCTTTCATTGTCGCCAGTCAGGAGAGGAACCCCAGCTTCACGCCATTCCCTAAGTACAACATGGAAATGACGGTTGAGTGATTTGGGTTGATGTGAAAACGTGAAAACTCCCAAAGCAAATCGCCTCTCAAGATTTGCAAAATCACATCTAGTAATTAAATTCTCATACGTTCCTACCTATTTCATCCTTTCCCACATTTTGGTATTTTCTCACGGGTTGGTGGCAACCCTTTGAGGGACTTGTTGGCCTTCCCGATGGGCCCCTTATATATCCCTTCTCACCTCGATCAACGCCCTGAGGTCCCAGCCTGACGAAATCTCTCACTTTTAAGATCAATCTACCCATATAATTAACTGCATTTCTTGTATACAGTGGATGCAGGAGTAAGTAGCCACCTTCACTGCATCGGGCACGCCTAGGGGACGCTCCTCACTCCGATGCAGTGGCTACTAATTGCTATACTAACCACATACCATCACGGCAAGTGGATATGGAATTGGTGTGCCAACGTCGCGGTACCGGGTTCGATCCCGGCAAAGCGAGCACAGACGTCAGCGGAGGTAGAGATCTGGCTACCAATTGGTGGACGCGCTGAGCTGGAGTGGGTAGATCTTACACTTCTCATCACACACATAGCCAATTACAACACTGATTTCTTTCCTCTCCCGTCTTCGCAGCATAACATACATACTCTGCCGATGGGTATCTATAACAACACACCTCTGAGGCTGAATAGGTGCCCCTGCGCAGGGGCGATGAAGGTTCAACCTGAACGCTTTTTCGTGTCAAAACATACTTCCTGGCACCTCCCCCCATAAGAGGACTGGCCCCTGGGGCCCTCGGTTTCACAAGCGATTGTCCGACTTTTATGTTTATTTCATTATCCGGCCGGGGTCCAACTGGATAAAGGAAGGATGACAAACCACCACTAGTACATAACACGGCCATTCTAATAATAATAATAAACAAAGGTCCCTTCAAACTCACTTCGTTCCTCTCTTTTACCTCTCTCAGGATTCCCCTACCCTTTACCCCTCGAGTAGCGACCAGAAAAGTCCCCGCAGTCAGGCCTCGTAGATCCCACCCGATTAGTTCTTCGCTACGACACAGCACCGCTTCCCAATAAAAGCGAAGTTAAGAAACATTGGGAATGATGAATTGACGGATGGAAGTCCATAAATTGTAGATCCTCCAATAAGATGTTGAGTGGGTGATCTGGTAATGTGGTACTCCCTACTACCAAGAAAACAAACCAACCTTCGCTCCATTCTTTATGACAACACAACATCGATGCCACGTCACAGACAGATTGCCCTGCTAAGGCTTGGATACAGTCACCATCAAAAATAATATCAACAACCACCACACTGGCTTGTCCAACAGCGGCATTTAATTCGCTGCTCGAAACACACACGCCCCTCCTCTACCGGGGTAAGCACAAATCATCCGCAAAAATTCAGCTCTTGACGCTGGTAGGAATTGAGCCCCAGCGCACCTATACGCTAGAAATCCAACGTCGTATGCATTGGGGTTAGGACTAAAAGTAAATTAAGGTATTGCGCCGATACCAAAGAATAAAAGGTGGATATTAAAAGATTCGGTCATATTTTACGAGCTCAGCATTTACAGTGTGGTACGCGCGCATCAATGCTACTAAAACTACCGCCAAAAGTTGATGGTGTAGTTGGAGCAAAGCCCCAGGTAGACAGACCTGGGGAAGTGCCCCACCCCCACCACCAGGTTTACTGTGCACCCTGGTATTTATTTAGCCTATTTTTAGGCCATATTAAAAGAAAAACATAAAATTCCCATTGAAGAGGCCGAGCACGCACCCCTCGAGTACCGCCTCCTCAAAAAAGTAGAAAAGTCCATAGTCAGGAGTGGACGAACTCGTTCCGAGTAGAAGGAAAAAAAAAAAAAGAGGTTCGCCCCGGTACCGGGACGGGTAGCGCGAGCGGGAATCTCCTAGAATGGGACATCCGACAAGAAAGTGCCGGACAGTCTG
Organism: Ceratothoa steindachneri; assembly: GCA_963969495.1. Taxonomy (NCBI): domain Eukaryota; kingdom Metazoa; phylum Arthropoda; class Malacostraca; order Isopoda; family Cymothoidae; genus Ceratothoa; species Ceratothoa steindachneri. The sequence continues at coordinate 25,993,666 of OZ018318.1, read as the reverse complement.
GAAGACTAAGTCGTCGCCACAATAAGGTTCAGGAGATTCCATTGCTTCGAGGGCACACCCAGTGCGCTTTGTGAGTCCATATAACCACAATGTGGTGCCCTAATCGGGAACAGCAGAGCGTAATTTATGGTATCGAGATGAGTATTGGAATCAGCTGCGCCCTGACGAGCTCCACCGGATTCGGAAAAGGGGGAGAAGGCGTAAAATAAGTTGACCCCACCTTCGGATTTGGAGTCCCGCCTCCTGCGTGACACGGCGCAGGGTCCAAGAAATTGGAACGCAATACTGAGTGAGTGCTGTAGAAGTTTTGGGAGCAGATGCGTGGCGAGCAAAGTTCAGATGTAGTACTCTCCAGGGCAAAACCAGAAGCACCATGGATCCGAGAGCTATAGCCATGGCGTGGTTGCAATTTTTTTTACCACGCCCATCTGGCGACTGCCTTCAAGGGCATAAGTCGCTGTAATTAAAGTTTCGGCCTAGTACTAGGCTACTTTAAAATTCCACTAAAGCAACCAAGCAAAAAACAAACAAATAAATAAACAAGAAACAGAACAAAGGCAGGAAGAAGGAACCACGCTCCTGCGCGGAAACATGCGACCAACACCAGAATCTTATAAAATGGAGGCCAGCCTCCTCCAAAAAGTCATAGTCCACGAACCTGTCCCGAGTACAAGGGACAGCGATAACAACCCCGCTCGTCCCGGTATCTGGATGAGTAGGGTGCGCGAATGTCACCCAGACTGGGATATGCCGAAGCCCTCGAATACGGGCCTCCCAGTCCAGCCGGACCCCATTTAGGAGAGTCCAGGCCGGAGCGAACCAATGGAGAAGGACAAAAGTGTGCCACTGTAATCTTAGCCACCCTGGGAAGGTGCTATCTGTAGATGAGCCAGCATACTGCAGCTGACATCTGATTGCGGGCATTCCTGGCACCAGTGCCTACAGGGCATCTGCAGTTGTGTCACTCCCACACAGTTTCACTTCATCCTCACCATTTTAGATCTTCTCTTTGCAAGCGTTGTTCGCGCTGCCCTCGTTGGTTTTGGCTTTAAATTTAATAAAAAATAACCCCCCTCCCTCATTTACTTTTCCTCGTCGAAGGCCCTCCATAATGGTGGGACGCTGTGTGGCCCCGCATATCAGGGTTCATCCATGGGGACAAGACGCCTAGCACAACCCCTTCTATCCTATTATACCCCATAATCATCCACCCACTCCTCGGTAGCCACTTTTTTCAAACACTGTCACATAATCAACCACCTGTGTGTGCACACAGTCTTCCAACCATTCTCACACACTGACACACACACACACACACACATTCTCTTCAAAAGTTCTTGCCACCTCATACCACTCAGGCACAAGCACACTCAAACCCTTTAGACTTTAAATACCTTTAACCCACTCGTCGTTCCTCTCTTTCTACATGGAGGGAACGAGTGGTATGATGCACGTGGGTGGAGGGGGAGGGAAGCTTCTTTTTTTTCAAATCTATAGAGCCCATCTGGCAACTACCCACTTGGGCATAAGTCTAAGGGGGGAGGCAATAGTGTGCACTACAGCCATAGCTGTTTAATATCTTCAAGGAATGAGTATGTTGAAGCCCTCTCCGAGTGGTAGCAGTGGACGGTCGAAGGCACCACTTGAAGAGCGGTACCGAATTACGGGGGAAACACCAAGACGACGCTTTCAAGCCAACCCGATGCTCTCGGCCAAACCGTATCAATACCCATGCCTCTGAGGATCTCAGGGGGGCGGCCCGGGATGGGCATTCCTACACCCGACACCTTTTTCAACCCTCACAACAAGTTTGCCTCATCGCCAAACAAACTCAAATCGGGGATAACAAAACCCAGGCGCACGCCAGACATCTCCCTACTGGAGACTGTAAATGCGGCCAAGCCGCAACCCATGGTACAAGCTGTAGGAGCTGGCCTCATTACACCGCACGTTATATTGGCTTCCAGTTCAGGAATCACCCACACGGCATTATCAATCACAGCACACCAACCATAAAAACAATCACCCAGCCGCCCTTGATGCACAAACTAACACGGCTCACGGCCCATCAAATGCACACCTCTCCCTACCAGAACACATCCCACTCCAACACCACGCGCCCCAAAAGACACTACTGAGACAAACACATCTTACAACTAACATAAACGGTATAAGCAACAAAAGCTCAGAATTTTCTTCTTATTTTTGAGAGCTCATCTGGCGACTACCTAGTAGGCCAAACGTCGCCGTACTCACAACAGAGCCTACTACTAGGCTAGATAAAAAAATAAAATAACAATCTGCGGATAACAAATAAAGATAAAAAGAAAGAAAGGCCAAGCAAGGGCTAAAAAACAAGAAATATAAAATGAAAACAAAGCAACAGAAAGGAAGCGCACTCTGTGGTCGTGGGTAGGCCCCCCCCCCACCGGCGCTCGAACATGAAACTCACAAAAAAGCAGTCAAATAAAGTGGAGGAGGCGAACCTTCTCCAAAAGGTTGTATAGTCCACAAATCTGTGCGCATGAACCAGTCCCAAGTACAAGGGATAAGCGGTAACGAACCCGGTCGTCCCGGTACAGGTAACGTGCGCAGAGATCACACAGACTGGGACATTCAAAAAGAACGTGCGAAACAGTTTGGGGGTCGACGCAGTCGTCGCAGGCGAGCGCCCCATCAAATGGCGGTGCGTCCCGCGTGTGTGTCCAATTCGGAGACGACATAAAGCAACCTGAAGCCGTCACAGCATTGGGGAATAGGTCCATGGAAACAGTCGCGGCACAATGGTAGGCAACTTTAAGTTCCCTTAGGCCGTCTCCCATCTTCTTTGCCAAGCAGCCCGGAAAGCTTTCCGTATTCCTACCATCTAATCGGTGTCAGAAAAAGCGAAACGCTGGTCTGGTCGCCCAGTCCTCGCGGAATCTTTGGCGCCTTCATTCCCTACATGTCCAGGAACCCAACAGATGATAATCTCGACATTTGCACGGTTCGCCAAAACCGTGGCATTACGGATATCGCGAAACAGGGGATGCAGAGATTCCAATGCCTCGAGACCACTCAGGGCGCTTTTTGAGTCTCTATAAATCACAATCCGGTCTCCAAACCGGGCACGTCGCATTATCGCCCGTAAAAGCTGTGTATTGCAACCAGGTCGCTGACTTCAAGCAGAGGGGATACGGCGTGGAAACCGACCCTCTCTTGGGACTTGGAACATTTCGTATATACTGGCACGGTTCCAGCATGACAGGAAGTATGCACTAAAAAGGCTGAACGCAATACTCCCGGCACTGTAGAAGCCTTGGGAGCAGAGGCGTGGTGACAAAAGGTTAAAGGTGGTATCCTGGGAAGAAACAGGGGCGCCACCGACCGGAGAGCTATATATAGATCTCGAAGTAGTTTCCTAGCCCTAAACCCAAAGGGCTTATGGTATGACTGGCGTCTCTCGGCGGCATAGGCACCGTTGAGATCAGCTGCGGATGCAGTGAGAGCTATTGGCGACTGAAGGAGGCACAGGGCTCGCGCGTACAGGCGAATAATGCACTGTGCACGGCGCAGAGCGAGTATCATCTCCCCAGCATCGACAAGTAGGCTCTCAATGGGGAAAGTACGGAAGGCACTGGTAGCCAGGCGAAGGCAAATGCGTTGGATCGAGTCCACCTTCCACAATGCTTAAAACTCGCATCCGTAGTCGAGCTTCGAACGAACAAAGGATAGATAAAAAAGTAAGGCAGTAGCTCTATGAGCGCCCCGGGCGCTGAACGTCACGGAACGAAGAATATCCATGGCGTGGGTACAAGAGACCCTAAGGCTGCAAATATGAGCCTCCCCGGTGAGGGGTCAGTCAAATACAAGACCAAGAAAACGGTGCGAGTCCACCACTTCCAGGTGCACCCCAATGAGAAGCTCCAAGGAGATGCGGGGCCCTCTTCGAGGATAAGATTTTAACGGGAATAGCAGTACGCTTCCCGGAGCCACACCTCCGGGCGGTGTCGTTTTCGAGGACTTATCGAAGGAGGTTGGGCTCGGCATGCGTGTCTTTTCTTCCCTCCACACCGGGGCTTCGGAGGCGGGGACCACCGCCTTCGAGTCACCCAGCCTAGCACTGCGTGTGGGCGTAGGAGACCAAGTTCCTTTGGTGCTTTGCTCGTTTCGGGTGGGGAGCTTTAGGACCCCCGGAAGATTTGCCTCACGACCAACTTCACGGGTGTGGCCTCCTATGAATCTAAGAACTCTAAGGGGTGAGTCTCGAGGCCCCTCCCTGTTTTCTCATTACACGTTCGACCTTGACCGCTCCACGGTGATGTCATCTATGGAGTAGTCCACGAATTCCGTCGCATAAACCACTCCTTTCACGAGTCGGGCGTCACACTCACCGGCGTGCCATCAAGTCATGGCCGACTCAGAGGTATTCAATGCATTCGCCAGAAGGCTCTCGACGAGACGAGAAACGGGTCACTTTGTCTCTCTACCAATCACGATAGCTATTGCTCTCCTTGATGCATCATGTTGCCCTTGGCCAACATGCTGCCATCAGTGGAGCGAATAACGAGGCAGCGCTTTAAACCAGTGAGCTTGAAAACACCAGGTAATTTCTAAATGAGGGGAGCGACGTAATCCAGGCTCCGCTCTGCGAACTTTTGGTATTTGCCTGCGACTCCCCAACTGGGGCAGCAACGGGGCCGGATGTGCCGATCTTGGCTTAGGTGGATACCGAAACGGCAGCGGCCCAGTCCGCCTCTGTGGCTCCCGCGAAGGGAGGGGAGTCCTTAGTCGATTTATTCTTATGCTTTCTTTTCTTTTTAGGAGAAGAGGGTGGGGAATGGACCCGTTTCTGCCCCCCAGCACGATCAATTTCTTAAATGGAGGTCTTGGTCGAGGGAGGAGATTCCTCCCTTACTTGTGAAGCCTCGGGGGCCCGAGCCGTCTGAGGAGCTTGCACAGGGGCGGACTCGGGCTGTGCTTTGCACGGAGCCCTGGTTCGACCACATAGAAGATCGTACCGTCTGGTGCTGGGTTACCTCAGGGACCATGTCAATCTCTTGGGGCCCCTCGAGTGGCCATCCATCTCTAAGACATCACAGATCCCATTCGAGGTACCTTTAGTCGTCTCGTCTTGGGCCGGCGAAGCGGCATCCGTCGGGGGAGGGAGAGAGGGGGGGGAGACAGGTACGCCGGCCCACTGTAAAGTCAGAATGCACGAGTGCAGGACGTTAAGTGGCCCTTACCGACGGGTCCTGCCATCCCTTGCCCCCCTAAGAGGGTTGGCCCTATCAAGCCACCCCCAGCGGGAGCGGTCAATATTGGGCCGTGTCAGAGAGAGATTCACGCAGACTAAGAAGCCTAAGAGGGTATCTCACGGACGAACGAATCTTCAACCAACCGGTATCTTTCGGTAAACTTCCGGGGCGATAACGAAGCGAGACGAGTCTAGCTGGAGCCCGTAACCCAAATTAACAAGAGGGCGCTAAGCCTTTACTCGCCGCGTCTTGAATCGGAGTGGGACTCACTTCCGATGGCAAACAAAATCGCTTCCGGCGAAGCCTTATATATTTCTCAGCGCACAACGAGCGAATTAGTATTCAACCAGGAGGCAGGCACTGCTTACGCGGTATCTAAGCAGTAATCACGAGGATTCATTGGAACCAGCCTGACAAACGCGCCTTTCTGTTATTCTAAGGACTCGCAGGCAAGAAACCAGTTATTCAGAAATAAGACAGTCAAGGGCTCATTCTGGAATACGCGCCTCGCTCCCTAATCTCTTCCCATTTTCGCTCGAGTAAATATTGTGCTACTCATAGTTCGTGCCGAAGCATTTCATTGTAAATTAATTCCTTTGCTGAACGATTAGTTTTCCCATAGTGTATAAATTATTGTTAAATTTTGTTATTTGTTTGTATAATAGTAAAGATTATTTTCGTTTCTCTTGTTTAAATCCCAGAACGACATAAAAAGCCATTCATCTATTTTCTAAGTCGGCCAACGGAATACACCTGACCTACGACAGGCCGCCTGGGTGCTTTCTTGGCAGTCCCCTGTAAAAGAAAAGGAGGAACTGCCGCTGGAAAGAGGGAGGCGCCCAGCGAAGGGGGTGAGGGGCAGTCCCCTGCACCTGTAGGCCTAGGAGAGGAATAAGCCTCCTCTCTGGTACAATAAATTTGGAGGATCCCCTGAGAAAGCACAGGAGGGGGGGGGGGCTCCAATTATTCCTTTGAGCCTCCCTAGGGCGGCTCCGACGATGTTAGGAAGGAAGGTAGAGAGGGAGTATTTTTGCAAACTCATAAAATAGGCATAGTGACCCTGGTATTTTCACGGGACACAAACACTAATGGGTATGTGAGGAAGGTGAGGATAGGGGTGAAACAGGTTATAAAAAAAAAACACCACCGCAAACCGGAGCTCAGGGGTGAGGGGTGCGTTATCCCTTCCCCCATAGCCCCGATCCGGGATGGTTGAGTGAGAGGAAGCTGGTCGGCGTCTACCCTGTTTAATTAGAGGCCGACCAGAGAAAGTTGTGGGAGGTTGTATGGAAAGTGAGCAAGCGGGTTAAGAAGTCAGGGTGTCAGAAGGAATGAGAAGAGGCTAAGCTGGAGCCGGACAGGGCGCTGAGCCAGAAAATTCCTAATCAACCAGTACATACACCGGCTTTCAACCAGGAAGCAAAACACAAGCTCACATTACAAAAATACCATGCTACACGCAAATTAGGCAAGGCAGAGACAAAAACAATTGAGGTAGAGAACAAATCAGAGGCAACATTTCCTTCACAAACACCTACAGAATACCCGAACCTCAATTATCAGCAGGACCAAATGAAAATCTAAACCCTCCAAGAAGAGACTATGCTTTCCCCAGCGTGTACACACCTCCTCCTGGATCCCGTCCACAAAACTACGTAGCTGCACTTGACCACCTAACATCCACTCAAACACTCTTTAACACCTACACGGACATCCCTGTTCACCAAATCTAGCAACCAAAACATGACAATCCCATACTGTACTGATTGATCTCTAACTACCTCATACAAATCGCCCAAGAGAAGCCCGTACCCCAAGCAACCCAACGCAGTTATATCAACTAAAACAGAGCTCACTGAGTGAGACCACTTCGCCAACCACACTTCAAAACTAATCAGTCACCCAGCTCAGCGACATAAAGCCAACGAATACTTCGCCACAGTCTCGACAGTAAGATATAAGTGCATCCCTAGAGGAATCCTTAAACACTACAACCTAAACTTCTCCCCCGATATCACATATCTCACTATAGCAAGCACATATTACAAAATCACACAAGACACAAAACAAACAACAGCAACACTTTCGAAATCTAGACTATCTTTTGTTCAAGAGGTTTAGCTAACAGCTGCCATAGTCCATTAGATAATACAGGAGTGGTTTTCCAAAAATGGAAAAAAATCTTGCTGTACTTCAAAATGCAGTATTTTGAGAAAATGGGGGGTCACCAAGATTTTTCACTCACTGAAGTATTTTCATTTGCTCTTTTAAGTGAAGCTCATTCAAGGACGATATTTAACTGTCCTTATATCATGGTCACCCACAGCTTCAGATATGGCTAGGGGCTTGTTTGTTTTCAGTTTTCAGGAGTCTTTTAGGCCCATAAGCTCAGACATGAATAACTGATTTTTTTTTTTTTTAAGGAGCCCATCTGGCGACTGCCTGCCTACCTGGGTATAAGTTATCGTACTCACGAAAGCCTAGTACTAGGCTACATTAAAAATAACAATATGCAAAAAAACAATAACAATAACAAAAAAGGAAAAGGGCAGGAAGCATGCTCCGGTGTTGGGGGGAGGCCGACCTCCCCCGACGCAGGAACGTGCAACATCAAAAAAAGAGGAGGCCAGCCTTCTCCAAGAATAAGCTGAGAAACTTTATATAACTAAATCAAACTGCAAAAGAAAACCCAGTTTGGTGCACTGGATGACAGAATTTTATTTTAGTCTACATTTGCAAGAAAAGTATGGAGATGGGGGGAAAATTGATCTGCTTTCTGAATTCTATGCACATAAATTGTATAAGACAGGTCCTTCCGAGGCCTCTGGGCTCATTAAAGGTTGCACAGGAGACAGCTAAACATGCCCTTTGGTAACAGATCACCGTTACCAAAATGCAGGTTTAGCTGGTGTCTCATTGCAGGGGGACATTTTGAGCATAGTATAGGAGATAGCTACTGAGCTAAAATTTTGCATAGTTTCATTTGTGCCCCAGACTAACTTTTACGGTAAATTTCAACAAAATCCAAGATGTGAGGTGGGGCTGATTTCTAAAATCTGGTCATTTGGTATGGAATAACCTGACCGATGTGTGTCAGGGAGTGTGAAGAGTTGGAAGACCACATAAAAGGTGGATTATGTGTTTGAGAGAGAGATAAGCTCACTGAGGGACGAGTGGATGATAGGTAACCATGGATAGTTTTTTTTGATGGGTGCTTGGGGCTTTCTCCCCATTAATGAACATTGCCTAGAAGAGATGCTACAACATATAAAACATCATCACTATGAAAAGCCATTTTGGGCATGGAGATTTATGTTTGATAGGGCATAAAGGGCTGGGTAATCTGTTGATGGTCATGAACCTTTGTGGGGAAAGCGGATGATGATGGAGTTTCTGAAAAGTGCATTTTCATCAGTTTTAACGATAGGTAGAGAAACTAACCCATGCCTGGGGATGACATCAAGATTCTGGAGACACAAACAGAGAGTATTCCCTTGTGAGCGGCTTTTTTACTCTCTCCAACCTTATTCCCATTCTTGTCAATGAGACCAACGCCTTCTTTAAGCTCTCTGAAGAGGAACGGTTTTAAGAGAAACGAGAGAAGGGCTAGGAGAAACCTTCCAACCGATCACTGAGAATGGTTAAAACTAAATAATAGATAAAATTAATTGGTTAGATCTACAAAACTATATTAATAGCAAAATACCCGCTATAGGGGGAGTGACATCTAATAAAACTGAAAATTTGACAATAGAGAAGTAAAGAAAATAAATAACAGAGAAAGAACAAGGGAGAGGGCAAAAATCACACACGAACAGTAAATATGATTTGAACCATCCTATAAAAGGCATAAAGTCAAGAGAAGAGACCACGGTGGTCTTTAACTCAGTATTAAGCTTTCTGATGAGTGAATGAGACGCAAGTTTTTCAGAAATCTTTACTTTAACTTTTCCCAGAATTAAAAAATATCCAATGATTTGGCAAACCCTCCCAGATCGCATCTCTTCTCCTTTCACCCTTAAACAATTTTGTCGAAGAATTCGCACCATACCTCGAACTGATCCCAGGCTATGCATAATCCCATGTGGTAATTACCTAGCTTTTTATGTTGGTGAAACAGGATTTTGGAATATGGTCACCTTCACTATGGTGACAACCTTTCAAGCATCACAAACCACACCGTCAACCTCAAACTTTTGTTGATGTTCCTCAAGATGTCTGGATTAGCAACCCCTGACTCTGACGAAGAATATGACCTGTACTGGGTTTTCCCATTTGCCCTGTGGATATTGTGTTGTTACTGTGTGATTGTGTGCAGCGGTCCTTCATTTTGTGATTTGGCGGGGTGAGGTGTTGCATTCTGGACAAGCATATCCAGCCATTTGTGGTAGCTCAGGAGGGTTGGGCAATGTCCACAATGGTCTGGCCAGGTGGACTGTCCTCATAAGGGAGGAGGATGTCAAGAGGGCGTAAATGCAGCAGGATGTATGAGTTATGGAGAGAGTTGAGTGATATGTTTCTCAAAGCTAGTTTGGGGCGGGAGAGAGAGAGAGTGGACGGTTTATCTCTAATATAGTATAAATTAGGCATTTAATGTTTCTTTGCAGGTGTTGTGCCATGTAGTGTAGTGGGTGCTCTCAGTTTGTGGAAGCTGCAGCTAGTATATGTGTGCCTCTCATGTCAAGGTGAGTGCATTAGTTTCAGATTGTGGATGTAGGAGCTGCGCAGCCTGATTATTCGCATGCCTTAGGACTTTGTTCAACAAATAAATTTCTCTGAACCACATCATGATAGTACCTCCCTTAAATTTCCACCTAGTTTCTTTACCTCACTGTCAACAATGTGTGTGGAGGAGGAGGAGGGACTTTTGGGTGTCCAGTTTCCCCGACCAGCAGTCCCTATCTGGGTTTAGTTGTCTTTTACATGTACAGAAGACAGTATGGGTATTTCCCATGCTTCAAATACACACGTGTAATTTAAACTTTGTAAAACTGCCCTAACCACCGAGAAAAGCGCTGGAGGTTATGTTAAACTTCAACTCTTTGAACTGAAACAGTATTCTCAGATTGATGATGGAAGACAATCACTTCTAAAACGAGATTTCTAAAAAAAAAAACCTGTCTCATTCACTCAAGAGACTTAACCAATGTATGGAGTGAAAGCTTACTTAAAACTCTTTAATTCTCTAGTGTTGATAAGTTTAATGTTTGCAAAAAAAAATACCAAATAACTCTACAGCTAAGTGAAATAATAGATTTGGAAGCACTCTGTCCAGATCTTATATCAAATTTTGGTTTGATTTTTAGTGTTAACATTACACAAAAAAATCTAAAAGTAGAGAGAACTAATGTGCAAAGAAGTAGAGAGAAATGATGGCATGGAACGCTGACTTTTAAACACATTTCTTTGAAAGCGTCGTGCAAGTTCACACACATAACCCCGCAAAAAAAATGGTCAAAACCACACTAGTGTTTAAGTTCCTTGACCCCCCCCCCTCCTTTCTGATAGAAGGAAAACGTTTTTTCTCTTACCTTATTCTCATCATGGGGATGTTGATGCAATTGGCTGCAGCAACGGCAGAGAATGGGACAAAACGACCAATGAGGGGCGGCATTGACTGAAAGGAAATATGAGCTTCAAATTCAACCTCCAAATAGGAAAGATGACGTTCAAATTAAAAAAAAGAAGTAAAGATGACATTCAAATTCAAAACCAAAAAAGGAAAGATGATGATCGAATTAAAAACCAAAAAGTAAAGATGGTATACAAATTTTTTTAAAAAGTAAAGATGACATTCAACTTAAAAAACGAAAAGTAAGGCCAACATTCAAATTCAAACCTCCATAAGGGAAAGATGATGATAAATTTCAAAACAAAAAAGGGGAAGATTTTCAAATTAAATCTACAAAGCATTTTTTAAACCTCAAATTTAAAGGGGCATAGCAATGAGGGTGTAGTCTCCTGCAGAAAGTTTGTAAGGTGAGGTCTGGAAAGAAGGTGAAGACAGAAGGAGTGAAAATGTGGGGAAGATATATATAGCTACAGGTCCTGGTAGGGAACACGAGCCTCTAGAATTCCCCCCACATCCCATTGCTGGTAGGCAAAAGGAGGGAGAGATAGATGGAATGGAGGGGGCTAGAAAGAGAAAAGGATGGCTAGATTACAGGCATGTTAAAACCAAACACACCCAACCGTAAAAGGTGAGCCAGCCCCCTTCCCGAACCAGGGATGAATGGATAAATCTGGTTGGCGACTAGCCTGCAGTATTGGTCGCCGGCCAATAGGTGAGAAGTTGTTAACTAAGTTGCAAAAAAAGGAGGTAGGGAAATGGAAATGTCATGGAATAAAGCCTTTTTTTAAAATAAGCCATCTGGCGACAGCTGCCAAAGGCATAAGTCACCAAAATTATATTTTAGCGTAATAATAGACTACATTAAAATAATAGACTATATTAAAAAAAACCAATAAGGCAAAACAAGACAATACACACAATGGGAAAAAAAGAAGCAAAACAAAACTGGATTAGATAAGCAATGTGTGCATTTGCATGGCGTGGATGAAGAGCGTCCACAGGCATGGCCAATGCAGTGTGAAGGTGCTACTTATTGCTATACTAACCGCATGCCATCACTGCATACAGTGCAGTTTTCTTTACTAGAGCAAGAAGGATTTTCTTTAAAGGCGCCTATCTGGCGATGGCCACCAAGGGAAATATGTCTATTTATAGCCTATTACTAGGCTACATTAAAAAAAGACAACAAAAAAAACAAAAACAGATCCACAACCAAAATTGAACGAATAGAAAGAAGAATGGAGCGCGCTCCGGGGTCGGGGCATGCGACTAACACCAAAGAGAGTCAATAAAATAGAGGAAGCAAGCCTCATCCAAGAAATCAGAGAGGGCACAAGTCTATGTGAACGAACCCGTCCAGCGTACAATGGACAAGTGGTAGCGACCTTGACAGGTAATAGAACATTCAAAAATAATTTGCTAAGCAGTCTGGAAGACCACGGAGTCGTCGCACTAAGGGGCAGGGGGGAACGCCTCATCAAATAGCGATGCGTACGGCGAGTATACCCAATTCAAAGATGACCGAAAGCGTGACACGAACTGTGCTCCAAAAAGTTAAAACGCAATACTCCCGGGGGTGTTGAAGCTTTAGGAGCAGAGGCGAGGTGTAAATGGTCAGTTGTGGTACCTTCCAGGATGGCGTCCTACAGACAACCAGTGGTGCCACCGGCCTGAGTTATAAATAGGTCTCGGAGTTTCCTAGAGCTAAACAAGTGTTTGGCATATGACTGGCGTCTCTCAGCGGCATAGACACCGTCGAGATCGACCGCGGATGCAATGAGAGCCATTGGCGACTGAGGAAGTCATCGATCTCGCACGTTCAAGCGCATAATGTACTGAGCACGGTGCACCTCCGTCCAGCATTGACAAGCAGGCTTTAAAGGGACGTGCGCAAAGCACCGGTAGTCAAATGTAGACCGGTGTAGTGGATCGAGTCCACCTTCCGCAATTTACGCTAGGTTGTGGATGAATAAAACTCGCATATATAATCGAGCTACGAACGAATAAAGGGTAAAAGAGTAGAATAGCAGCCCTATCAGCACCTTAGGTGCTTAACGTCATTGAACGAATGATGTCTATGTCGCGGATACAGGAGATCCGAAGGCTGTGAATTTGGGTCTCCCGGGCAAGGTATACGTATAATGGAAAACAAGAGCAATGAAACGGCGCGATTCTATCACTTCGAGGATAGCGTCGTTTAGGAACAAGTCCTGGTCGGGGTGGAGCCTTCTAATGCGACAGAATCCACGGCTAAAACCTATGCGTTTCAGCCTAGTGAAATATGCGGTTTAGTGCCTGTTGGAGTTGACATATGGGTTGCACCAAAAGAGATAAAAATGTCGTCCTCGCAGAGCGTAGCGAGAACATCGCCCGGCAGCACATGGGTGATGATCAAGGTAAAGAGTGTGACGGCGAGGACACTTCCCTGCGAGACGCCATCCTCTTGTCCTATTGGATATGAAGTGAGAGACGTCCCCTCGCCCTTATGGTGTGGAGGGTCTCCTTGATACCGTATCGACATATGGTATCATAAGTCTTCTCTAGATCGAAAAACACCATGGCGTAATCCTGTCCCTCACAGACAGCATTTTCCAGCTGGAGTACAACATCTGACGTCGAGTGGAACTTATGAAAGCCACACTGTACAGAAGACAGGTCTAATGTCCATGAAGCTAATATAAATTTACCAATTTCTCCATCAACTTACACAAGGAGGAGGATGTTAGAAAAATTTGGTGGAAACGGGATGGGGTAGAGTGATCTCTCCTAGGATTGCGAAAAACAAGCACAGTAGCCTTCGCCAGGAGTCTGGGATGATACTCTCAGTCCAGATCCTGTTGAAAAAAAAAAAGGATACATGCCTCACTCAGCCATGATTAAGAGAGAGGCATACAGGGTTTCGTCTGGACAAGTGGCGGGATCCGCGCATGAGGCGAGGGCGGTACGCAACTCACTAAGCGTAAGCCGATCGTTGAAGGGTTCTCTGCTTCTGGAGGTAAAGTCTAGTCTGCGGTCTTCAGCGAACCCACGACGTGCAATAAATGCCGGCGAAGAAAACGGTCACGGACTCCGAGATTGTGGTTGTATTCTCCTGGAGGTAGGGAGGGCGTCTTGCGCAAACTTGCCTAGAATCCTCTTCCCGTTAAATGAAGACACAATTATGACAAAAGGAGCGACATATCGTGCTTTGAAACATACCAAAACCTAGCCCTAGTTCGACAAAATTGATCGGACAGCGTTTATAGCGCATGTAGGCATAACGCTTCTGTTTGAGGGCCGTCTCACACTCGGCAGAACACCAAGGAAGCGGGTGACGTGCAAAATTGCCAAAGTTCTAGGAAAAATAGTTGGGCACACGGCGATGAGGTTGCCGGAGAAAAACTTAACGGCATAATCCACCTATTTAAACTCCTTGACTGGGACAGAAAAATCAGTCATTCACTAAATGGCAAACAACCGCACGCGCTCTAAGCACCACAGAGACGCAAATGATAGTTGAATGGAAAAGTGGTCACTACCATGGTCATTGACCACCCACCCGAACTCAGTCTATGCATACGGATAAAACAGAGACCGATCGAGGCCATAATATGAAGCGGTTCTTGCGAAATGAGGCTATAATTCATCAACATTTAGGAGACCTCTCTCTCCTGATCGTCAAAGACCAGAACCCTGGGATTGATCGTGTAGTGACTGTAGTCCCTCCAGAAGGGGTGCCTACCGTTCAAAGCCCAGGAGAAAGGAGCTCGGCAACGGTGTCCCAAAGCGGCGAAAGTTCCCCAGCATGCAAGTCACCTGAGAGTGGAATGTACGCAGAAATAACAGTATACCAACAATTCAGCTGTAGCTGCACTGCTCCTGACCGAAAGGAGGTAATAATAGAGAGAACGAAGACCATGCCATATGTAAATCGCGCATCCTCCTCCGCCTGACCCCCATCTCGTGGTAGTAGGGTCGCAAACCCTTATACCCTGTGAGGGTGGGCAGGGGGCACGCACTCAGAATGGTCTCCAGGAAAAGAATAGTTTGTGTCTCCAGAATTTTGATGCACTTTTTCAGAAATTTCATCATCATCCGCTTTCCCCGCAAAGGTTCGTGTCCATCGACATCAATAAGAGGGAAAGGGAGTTGGCCGGGAGTCTAAGGCAATTTCATTAAAGGAATATGCCCACAAGGTGTAGCTCGGTGGAGATGCAGGACCCTCTTCGAAGAAAAGACCTTCATGGGAATAGCCGGACGCTTCCCGGAGGCAGAATTCACGAGGCTGTTGGCCATACAAGGCACTGTCACCTTCGATGACTTATTGAGCGAGTTTGGACTCGCCAGGCGTCTTTTCCTGCCTCCGTCTCGATACTTTTGGCGAGCGGGGTGGCATCGAAGATAGGTGGTCTTACTTTTAGAGGGCCCTGCGTCTCCGAGTTACCCGGTCAAGCATTGGGTGGAGGCGTGGGAACGAGGGGTCCTTGCTGCTGTTCTTCTTCGAGCGGTGTATTGCAACCAGCTCGGCCGTGAAGACACACGCACCGCTTGGTAGAGCCCCGGTGACTTCAAACATAGGGGATACGCCGTGGAAACCGCCCCCTTACAGGGACTTAGAGAAATTCGTATACACTGACACGGATCCAGCGTGACACGAAGTGTGTTCTAAAAAGGCTGAAGAAAATACTCCCGGTGCTGTGGAATACTTGGGAGCAGAGGGGCCACAAATAGTGAAAGGTGGTATCCTCCAGGGTGGCGTGCTGTGTAGAACCAAAGGAGCCACGGGCCCCCGAGAGATACACCGAGCTCACGAAAGAGTTTCGTAGACATAAGCCCAAAGGGCTTAGGGTATGACTGGCGCCTCTCGGCGAAATAGGCAGCGGATGCAGAGCCGTTGGCGACTGAGGAGGGGGTGCCGGGCTCGCACGTATATGCGCATAATGCAGTGTACACGGCGCAGAGTGAGTGGCATCTCTTCACCATCGACAAGTAGGCTCTCAATGGGGGACGTGCGAAAGGCACCTTCCGCAATACACGCTCAGCTGCGGCTGAATAAAACTCGTATCTGTAGTCAAAGTTCGATATAAAAGCAAGGCATTAGCCCAATCAGCACGTCAAGGAACGAATAATGTCCAGGTGAGACGTAAGTCGAAAACAAGACCAAGGAAAAGGTGCAAATCAAACACTTCCAGGTGAACCCCGTTTGAGAATAAGTCTGGGTCTGGGTGGAGGCATAAGTGCACCGCTTTAGTCTTGGCCAAGGAAAACCGAAATCTGTGCGCTCCGGCATAGCGAGATGAAGTTCAATGCCTGTTGGAGTCGACGTTCCAGAGTTGGCATCTGGGCGGCACTAAAAGAGCTGGAAAGGTCGTCCACGTAGAGCATATCGAGAACATCTAACAGTAGAACCGAGCTGATACCGTTGATGCTCAGGGAGACACCCTCTTCCTGCTCCATTAGGCAAGAGAGGGCTACTCCCACCCGTACGCAGAATCGACGATCTCGCAAAAACTCAAAAATAAAGATTGGGAGGCGTCCCCTTGCCACGATCGTGTGGACAATACCCATACCGTATCGCCATGCGGTATCATAGGACTTCTCCAAAACGAAAAAACCCGTGGCGTACTGCTGTCTATAAAGGAAGGCCTCGCAGATGGCATTTTCAAGTCAGAGCCGAGCATCTGACCTGAGGAGGTACCACTCTCCAGGGAAAGAGGCTAGTCTTACATTTACCAATTTCTCTATTAACTTGCACACGCAGGAGGCTAGAGAAATTGGGAAGAAACCAGCCTGGGTAGAGTGATCTCACCCTGGTTTGCGAAAAGCGAGCATAGTAGCCATTCGCCATGAGTATACCCTATGTCCAGATCCTGCTGAACAAATCTAAAACATCGTCGGGACCAGGGAGACTGTCTGAGTACAAAGCGAGAGCGCAACTCACTCGATGTAAACCAGTCGTTGAAAGGTTCTCCGACTCTGGAAGTAAAGTCCAATCGGCGGACTTCAGCGAAATCACGACGTACATTGAATACAGGCAGAGCAGCATCCGAGCTAGAGAATGTGGAGAAAGCGATCGCCAAGGAGTACGCCACGGATGTGTGGTCCGGGGTTGCGGTCCCATTCTCCTGGAGAACGGGAAAGGGGCCCTGCGAGAACTTACCCCGAATCCTCTTGACTTTTTTCCACACTTCTGCTTGAGGGCACTTCCCATTAAGTGAAAACAACTATGCCTGCCAGGAAGAGGGGCGTGCGTGCTTCGAAACATATCGGAGCCTAGCCCTAGCTCGACGGAATTTACCGATAGTTAAATCGTTCAGGGGGGGGGAGAGGGGGTAGCACATGTAGGCATAAAGCTTCTGTTTGGGGGTCATCTCACACACGGCTGAGCACCACGGAAGCAGCCGGCGTAGAAATCGGAAAGATGTTCTTGGAAGAGTAGTTAAGCCCACGGCGATTAGGTTGCCGCGAAGGTCTCAACGGACTCAGTCACGGAAATAAATTCCTAGACTGTGACAGAGAAATAACTCATTTCTGGAAATGTGGACCATCGCGCCCGCGTCAAGCGCCACCGCGGTGGGTAGGGGTCTCTCAAGCGTCAGGGTTCCAAAAAAATATTTAAATGGTAAAGTGATCACTAAAATGGAGGTCATCGACCGCCTCCCACCAAAAAAACAGGCTGTGTGGTTGGAATCACAGCGATAGATCAAGACAGGAAAATGAAGCGGTTCTTGGGCAGTGATGCATAAACTCATCCACATTTACGACACCTATGTATATCCAGCTCGTCGATCCAGTGGGCAAGGACCCGACCCCTAGGATTGATCGAGTAATGTCCCCAGAAAGGGGTGTCTACCGTTCAAGTCCTCGAGCAGTAGAAAGGGAGTCGGAGCTAAGCCACCGCATCGAAGTCGACTGACGGTGGAATTTACGCAGAAATAACAATATACTCGTACCTCCTATCCAGGTGCAGCTGCACAGCTACTGCCTGAAAGGAGGTATCTTAAGCAAAGAGAAGAACGGCGACATCATGCCGGGTGTAAATCAGGCATCCT
Source organism: Ceratothoa steindachneri (assembly GCA_963969495.1). Lineage (NCBI taxonomy): Eukaryota > Metazoa > Arthropoda > Malacostraca > Isopoda > Cymothoidae > Ceratothoa > Ceratothoa steindachneri. The sequence continues at coordinate 25,975,826 of OZ018318.1, read as the reverse complement.
CCTGCCTGGCCCCCATCCCGTAGTGGTGAGGTCGCAAAACCCTTATACGTCGGGAGGATGGGCAAGGGCCACAGCATAGTCTCCTGCAAAAAGATAGGTAACGGAGAATGGGAGGAGACGAGCCTCTGCAGCTCCTCCCAGTTGGCCCGGGGTCCGCGGCAATTCCATTGAATGAATATGCCCTCAAGGTATAGCTCGGAGGAGATGCAGGGTCCCTCTTTGACAAGACCATAACCGGAATAGGCGTACGCTTCCCAAAGGCAGAACTACGGGCGCTGTTGGGGAAACAAGTCGGTGAAGACGCTGTCCCTTCGACGACTTATCGGGGGGAGGTTATGTTGGCTATTCGTCTTTTCCTCCATCTGCCTCTAAACCTTCGGCAGGAGGGCGGGGGAAGGACTCCTTTGCAGGATCCCGTCTCCGAGCCACCCATGGGTAGGGGCGTAGAAGCCGTAGCTCCTTTGGTGCTATCCTTCTTTCGGGGGTACAGCTTTAGGAATCCCGGAAGATGGCCTCACAACCACCTTTACGATTGTTGCCTCCTTTGAGTCTAACGCCTCGGGCGCACGGCCATTTCGCATTACAGAAAACAGTCACGGTGGGAGAGCGCTGGTTTTAGCCGACGTTTGGTGTGAACCCTTTGTGCTACCAGGGAGGCGCCCACGGTGAGTAGAATTCGCACAAGGGTACCGAATAGGCGCGGAAACGAGCGTGCTCGTATGGCTGGAGGAGTCGTACTTATTATGTACGGATTTAGAGCAACTTTACAGACTTCAGGTAAACCTGACTTTGCATATCTACATGAGCGATTCGTATGGCCGAAGCGGTGGCAGTATTAGCACGTCCGTGGCAGTGGCACGAATGCCTTCACGCGGTAGCGATACCAACCGTACGCACCGACTAAAGAAGACCGTCACAGTCGAATGTGACGAAGAGTGTAGGGGTGGGTCTCGAGGCCTCTCTGTTTTCTCATCACATGTTCGACTTTGACCACTCCTTGGTCGGCCAACTCTAAGGTGATGTCTTCTATGGAGTCGTCCACAAGTTCGCTCGCATAAAGTGCTCCTTTCACGAAGTTCATGGTAGAGTGCGACGTCAGAGTCACAGGCGTGCCATCAAGTCTCCAAAGAGCACTAATCATGGCCGCCTCAGAGGGATTAGACACATTCGCCCGAAGGCTACAGTCCGAGAAACTGATCACATTCGGCTCCCTACCAATCAAGCTAGATAATGCTCTCCTCTGATGGATCATGTTGCCCTTGTCCAACATGCTGCCATCAATGGAGCGAATAACCAGAAACCGTTTGAAGCCAGGTAGTCTCTCAATGAGGGGCCCTGACGTAATCAAGGCTTCGCTCAGCACACTTGCAACTTTCGTCTTGGTCTTGGCCCATCTCTTATAGGAGGGTCATTCCATGTCAATTCAACCAGTCATTTTTGCCACCGACTCAGATTTTCTTGTAAATTACTGTACTTATAGACCTTAATGAGACAGTAGTTGCCACATGTATCTCACCTCTGCAGGTCAAATGGTTTCTGAGATATTACCCCTCAAATTTGGGTCAAAAGGTCAAAAAGGTTCAAAGTCAAATATCTCGGAGACTATTGTACCTACAGAGCTTATTCTGATACCATTTTAAAGTTAATAAGATTCCCTGCAACTTTTATTAATGTATATATTTCCTTACAAGGTTAAACAAGTACAGTAATTTTCAAGAAAATCTGTGTCAGTGGCAAAAAAAATTGGCCAAATTTTGGTTGAATTGACATGGAATGACCCAGGAGCGGAGAGGGAAGGGGTTGATTCCGCCTTATTATTATCATACCTATTATCGGTCCACTCAGGCACCATGTCTAGCGAACTGAACTCTGACCAGGTGAGAACAATTGCTCCTAGTACAAAGTCATTAAATATAAAAATAAAAAAATATATAGATAAAGTATCACTGGGAGGAAGCGTACCAACTTTCAGCTCATCAGAAAATTCAAGTGAACCCAGTGACAGTGCTTCCCTAATTTGCACTCAGACTGGGAGGATATGTAGCTACTCCAGGTACCACATGCAAGAGAGCACAGAGGGTACCCCATGCGGGGCCACCTAACGCGAAATGGTCACATTGGAGAGATGGGGGAGGCTAGTTTTAGCTGAGTTGGGGGAAGAGCCATATGAGCCTCAAGATTTAGCAGTAGAATTCACAGAAGCAGAGTAGATGGTGCCTGCTTAACTTTTGAGGCATACGATGTCCCAGGTCACACAGAGCACGACATGACCAAGTCCTTAGCTTGGCCCAAAGGAAGTCAGTCCGCAGCGTGAACTTACTCCTCCTAAGAGATACATGCCACATTACTTGGAGGAAGCAGGGTGTGACTCTGCAATTGACACACTTAGCCTTATTGTTTACTGTCTTGGACTTATGGTAGACCTGACTTTCATGCCTACATGAATCACTTGTGTAGCTGAAATGGTGACAGTAGTATCACCTTCACTGCAGAGGCACGAATACCTTCATGCAGTAATGATATCAACTAGCAATCACTAACACAGAGTCTCTCACAATCAAAGGTGACAAAGAGTGTAGGGGTGGGTCTCGAGAGACCACCACCCCGTTTTTTCATCACAAGATCGACCTCGACAGCTGCTTGATCGACCAGGCTCTTGGGTGATCTTCGAAAAGAGTGGTCCACGAGTTGCCACCAGGAACTTGTTACAACTCATCACATTAACAAAACACCTGAACAACTTAGACAAAAACTACAAGTACACAATGATGTAGCTCTTGGCGAACCCACTCCTAGCTAGAGGGAACCAACCATAAGAGTGAATTCTGTAGTGTAAGTGGTTTAACAAGTTAACATTTAAGTCGCACCCATTACTTAAAGACATGAATAAGAGAAAAGCAAGGGATGCCACAAAGGAAACTGTTGAAGCCAAGGAGTTCCTTTACCCTCAGTGGACAAAGAATAAAACAAATGATTCATTACAAATTGACAGGAATAAGTTGAGACAAAGATCACAAAGAATCCAGATGTAGCCTTTGAATAGAAGTTAAACAGAGGAGGCGAGATGAAAAATTAAAACAAAATTGGAAACTGACCAAGATAATAGTGGTAACATAAACTATAAATTAAACAGAACAAAAAGATTGAGATGCTTAAATTGCTAAGAACTAATTTCTAATTCTTTTCAGGATTAAAGATATCAACAATAATGGGATGTTAAATAAAACCTTCACAAGAGTGTTGAGGCCAAGAGCTGTGACCAAGGCACCTCCAGTTGCAAGGACATATGAAGTTCCCAGTTGGCTGAAAAGAATGAAAGAGAAAGGTGATAGGAATTCATATAATTAAATCTTAATAAAGTTGATAACTTAGCATTATTTCTGTAATGATATTAATTTCAATCAATAAAGTGGTACATATGGCTCATAGTGTGGAATAAATTCATGACTAAAGTTAGCATTTTATTCCCCAAATTCAAGGTATTACATTAAAAATAAAGGAATTATATAGTAAGTCATGTTGGGTATGCAATGAGACTCAATCTAGTTTCTCTTCATATAGGAAATCAGGTTGGGTAGGCAAAGGGTTTCAATCTAGATTCTCCTCATATAGGAAACTATGTTGGGTATGTGAAGGGTTTCAATCAAGCTTCTCATATACTGTCATGTTTGGTATGCAAAGGGTCTCAATCTAGCTTCTCCTCATATATTAAGTCATGTTGGGTATGCAAATGGTCTCAATCTAGCTTCTTTTCATATATTAGTAGGGTTTGGTACACAAAGGGTTTCAATCTAGCTTCTCTTCATATAGTAAGTCATGTTAGGTATGCAAAGGGTCTCAATCTAGGTTCTCCTCATATATTGAGTCATGTTGGGTATGCATATGGTGTCAATCAAGCTTCTCTCCATATATTAAGTCATGTCGGGTATACAAAAGGTCTAAATCTAGCTCCCTTTCATATAGTAAGTCATGTTGAGTATGCAAAAGGTCTCACTCTAGCTTCTCATATATTAGGTCATGTTAGGTATGCTTCTCCTCATATATTAAGTCATGTTTGGTATGCAAAGGGTCTCAATCTAGCTTATCCTCATATATTAAGTCATGCTGGTTATGCAAAGTGTTTCAATATAGTTTCTCCTAATATAGTAAGTCATGTTGGGTACAAAAAGGGTCTCAATCTAGCTTCTCTTCATATACTAAGGCATGTTGGGTATGCAATGGATCTCAATCTAGCTTCTCTTCATATACTAAGTCATGTTGGGTATGCAATGGATCTCAATCTAGCTTCTCCTCATATAGTAAGTCAGGTTGGGTGCGCAAATGGTCTCAATCTAGATTCTCATATATTGGGTCATGTTAAGTATGCAAAGGGTCTATATCTAGCTTCTCCTCATATATTAAGTCATGTTGGGTATGTAAAAGGTCTCAAACTAGCAACTTTGATTTCTACCCGACTATCTCACATCTTCTTTGCTAAGCAGGCTGGAGAGCTCCTCGTATTCTTGCCATGTATTCGGTGTGAGGAAGAGCAAAATGCTGGTCTGGTCGCCTAGACCACGCAGACTCTTTGGAGCCCTCATTCCCCGCAATTCCTACATGTCCAGGAACCCAGCAGAAGATAATCTCGACATCCGCCCGGATGCCAAAATCGTGGCATCACGAATATCGCGAAGCAAGGGATGCGGAGATTCCAATGAGTTATTATAAATCACAATCCGGTCTCTGAACCGGGCCCGTCGCGTAATCTGCCGTACCGAGCGGTGTATTACAACCAGCTCTGTCATGATTTTTTTCTCATTGTAGTAGACCATCTAGTGACTGCAAACTTAGGCATAAGTCGCAGTACATGACATGGCCTACTACTAGGCTATATTAAAAAACAAATAACATAGAACAAATAATATGTAACTAACAAATAAGAGAAAAAGCAAGAGGAGAATAAGGAAGCATACTCTGGCGTCGGGAATAGGCCCGCTTGTCCTCGGCGCAGGAACATGCGACCTACAAAAGCATGAAAAAAGGTCAAATAAAGGGGAGAAAGCCAGCTTCCTCCAAAAGGTCATAGAGTCCATAAGACAATGTGCACGAACCCGTCCCGAGTACCAGGGATAAGCGGTAGCGACCCCGCTCGTCCCGGTAGCGGGACAGGTAACGTGCGCCAAGATCGCCCAGACTGAGATATTCAACAAGAATGTTTGGAACAGTCTGGGGGACAACGCAGTCTTCACAGTGGGGCGCAGGCGAGCGCTCTATCAAATGACGGTGCGTCCCGCGAGTGGGCCCAATTCTAAGACGACAGAAAGCAACCTGAAGTCTTCGCGGCATTAGGGGGTAGGTCCATGGGAACAGTCGCGGCGCAATCGCACGCAAATTTAAGTTCCCTTTGACCATCTCACATCTTTGCCAAGCAGCTCGGAGAGCTGCCCGTATTCCTGCCATGTAGTCGGTGTGAGGAAGAGCGAAACGCTGGTCCAGTCGCCGAGTCCTCGCGGACTCATTGGCGCCATCACTCCCTGCAATTCCTACATGTCCAGAAACCCAGCAGAAGATAATCTCGACATCCGCCTGGATCGCCATAACCGTGGTGTCACGGATATCGCAAACCAGGGGATGCCGAGATTCCAATGCCCTGAGAGCACACAGGGCGCTTTGTGAGTCACTATAGATCACAATCCGATCTCCGAAACCTGGCACGTTGCGTAATCTCCCGTACCGAGTGGTGTATTGCCACCAGTTCGGCCGTGAAGACAAATGCAGCGCCTGGCAGAGCCCCGCTGACTTCAAACAGAGAGGATACGGCGTGGAAGCCGACCTCCTCTTGGGACTTGGAGCCATCCGTATACACTGGCACGGTTCCAGCGTGACACGAGGTGTGCTCCAAAAAGGTCGAACGCAATACTCCCGATGCCGTACAACTTTGGGAGCAGAGGCGTGGCGACAAATAGCCAAATGTGGTACCCTCCAGGGTGGCATCCTGGGCAGAACCAGGGGCGCCACCGGCCCGAGAGCTATACCTAGCTCTCAAAGGAGTAGCCTGCTCTGCTAGGGTTGAATACAGGGCCTGCATAACCAGTTGCCACCATTTGAGGCCACTCCTCCTGCCTAGTGGCCTGGTAGCCCATCAGCTTTTACCTTAGGCTCTGCGTAAAATGGATAGATAGTGAAATAAGAAAGAAAGGGGATGTGAGGAAGGTGTGGGTGGGGATGAGACAAGTTATTAAAAAGCCACCACTCCAGACCGGAGTGCAGAGGTGAGGGAACATTCTCCTCTCTCCCCCCTCAGCCCTGATCTAGGATAGTTGGTTGAGAGGAAGCTGGTCGGTGTCTATCCTGTGAAATTAGATGCCGACCAGAGAAAGTTGTGGGAGAGATTGTAAGGAAAGTGAGGAAGAAGAGGCTAAGCTGGGACTGGATGGTGTGCTGAGTTCCGTCAGCATGGCAGCCAGGAATGGGGCATGAGAGGAAAGCCAAGTACAATCATGCTAGTGATACACAATAAGACCTAATACTTGCACTGGTCTTTAGTTGAAGGGCTGGTACAGATTTTATTTTTTAAAGAAGTGATAACTAAAAGATAACAGAAATAACTAAAAGGTGACAATTGAAAATTACTATTTATATTTATTTTTAGAAAGTTCTTCCAGTACCCACCCACATTCCAGCTTGAGTGGTAAATAATTGGCAGCAATTCTAACAAAAAATTTTCAGAAAAGATTTCAAAACAGATTGCAACATTATTTGGAAATCAAGCTACTCCTTTAACTCTCTTTTTATTTTTAATAAGTATAAATTTCACAAAGCATATACATCAATAATAAAAGTAATTAACAAATAGGCACATAAAGCAAAATTAAGTACGTATACAATTATTTATCTTTTTAAAAAAATTATAATTAAGAAAGTTTGCTTTTTTTTCCACTTTAGATTGAATCACTTGAACTTTGAGATTTCTTCTTTTCGTCATCTCTTTTTTTCACTTCTTTTTGAAATTGTATTTTTTTATCCTCATCTTCTTCATGTGATCGTTTTTCTTTTGCTTTTTGTTCTTTAATTTTTTTATTCATCTAAATAGTTTTAATAACTTAATCTTGCTGATTTTGCTAAACTAAGTTTTTTTATCAATGACCATAAGATGAATTAAACTTTTGTGAAAATGCTTTAACCCATATCTAATGCTAAGTTTGGCATTGAGCATTTTCTCATTCATAGATGCTCTATCTTCTGTCACAATCCTCCCTGACATAGAAAATCCTCTTTCTACATCTACATTCACATGAGGTACTGACAAAAGTGCTTTTATAGTTTTTACTATATTTGGAAATTTAATGTCTTCAAATTATTTTTTATTTAAAAAATTTATGACCAGTAATAATCTACTCTTGTGTCTGGTTCTAATTCTGGCAATGTTTCAGTTTGCAATAATCTCCATTCATCATGAATAGTCAGGAAGACATTCAAATGGAAAGAACTTTTGAAATTTTCATAATACATTGGGCACTTTCAGGGAACTTAATTTTGTTTGGAGATAAGCAGTTAAAATATTTCTAAAAATTGCTAGGGCCTAAAGGAGCTTTTTTCTATAATGTGCAGCAAAGAAGTCGTGAAAAATTTTCTAATTGATTTCTTTATATTAGCATTTTCATTTTCACTTAAATTGGCAATAAATTCAGAATTTATTCCATGCACAATTTTCTTTAATGGTATTAAATTGTTTTCATTATTGGCAGCTTCTTTAAAAGGAGCAAAGCCCTTCAATTCAAGAGTTAAACATGCTTTAAATATCCTATTTGAAAGGGACATTGCTAACTCATAAAGATCCTCATATAAAATAGCAATTAATGGTGCTTCTTTCTGTTTTAGATACAAAATTCATGAAAGTCTTAGCAGAGGAGGCAATAAAGTTTAATTTCGCTTTCATGCTTGGATTTTTAAGGCATATATAAATTTTGCTATATTCTGTTTTTATTAAACTCTTTTCATTTTTTGTAATAAAAATTAAGAAGTAATTTTCTATTGCTGCCCATTGTTATAAAATTCTAGAAACAGCTGGCTCCAAAGTAAGCCATCTTGTTGGAAAATGTTTTAAAAACTAATGAAGTGATAAGTCCAATTCTTCCTGAATTTCTTCAAAATCGAGCAGACGACTTGGCCAATCAAATATTTTGAATAAAATCTGAATGCTCTTGAAATTCTGCTGCTCTAATTCCTTTAATAAAAGCATTATGCACAATGTGCAAATGACATGTGCCAAAGTTAATAATGCTTTTACCTGTAATTTCCTTCATCTCCCCATTAAAAAGACGGAAGACCCTTTTATTGACATTGGGTCCATCTGATCCAAGGGTCAATATATTTTGTCGTAGAAGACCCCCATTGTCTATAGCCTTATTTAAGCAATTCTTAATATTTGCTGCTCTAGCATGACCTATAAAGAAGGTTTCTAAATGACTAGAGCATATTTGCTTTTGGCTGTTAGACCAATAGCATACCATTGCCTGCATTTCCTTAACTCCTTCAGAATTAGTTGTTTCGTCATACATTAAGGAAAACTGAGCATCTTTACATCTTCTAAAAGCTATCCCCCTAAAATAGGGTCCAAGGGCTTCCGTTACTAAATAGAAAAATTTCTTGCGGTCAGGACTAAAATTTTTAGGACATTGCTGTCATGAAACATATCTGAATAATTCATTTATTCCTTCACAATCTGAGCAGGGTTACTTCTAAGCACTTCTCACATACACCATTTTAGCTCAGCTTTACAGCTAACATCTATTGGTGTATATAACTGAAGTTTTGAAGATCCACCTAGTAAAGGTTCACCATTAGCACTATTATTGATATTCATAAGGGTTTGATTTTTTATTGCACTACAATTTTTAATATGTTTTTCACTGATGCTGTGGTCCACTAGTGCTTGTTTCCTTTTGAGTTAAAAACAAGACTTTGATTGATAAAACACAAAAACTTTATCACTGCTTAAAAGTTTGCACCATTCACTAAAAGGTTGGCCTTTTTGGTCTTTTAAATTCAATGACTCATCTCTGAATAGCACACTTTTATTTCTGTTTGAATTTGAAGACCTTTTTAATTTAAATTGAACTATAAATTATAAAAAATTGATAAAACTTTGAAAAAAATTAAAGAATGATTAGGTTCTAGCTAATTATAATCACACAAGTGATTCTATTTTATTATAAATAGATACTAATTCAATAAAAATAATTAATCGGAGATAGAAACTAATTAATGAAGAATGATCCTACTGTCTTATCCACTTTACCAATTATATAGGCAACTGCAGAATACAAATAAAGAAAAAGGAAATGAATATTGTGCAAAAAGTTTTGATGAAAAGAATAGCAGAGTTCAATAATAATAAAGTCAGAAAGAAGTAATAAAATAATTTTTTCAGCTAGATTGGGGGGTTTACCTTTTCAGGTGTACCCAGGCATCTACCCTAGACCTTCATTCTAGAGGCAAATTCCCATTCGCTATGCTGACCTACTCAAGATAGGAGGTAGAAAGGTTAGCAACCTCATGAGTGGATGCCCTTCTAAGTCAACCCATAACTTCTGAAAATAATTGGTGCGCGGAGAGGCTTGAACCGGGACCATCCAGGTAACGAATCCAACGCACATCAACTGAGCTATAGGCGCTTCAAACTTAAGTAAAATAATGAAAGAACCAAACTCCCTTTCTATTCAATTAGGTCTGCTACATAGCTAAACAGGTATGAAACAAAACCAAAGAGGAGAGAGGTAGCTGGGTTGTACTGAAAGATAAACAGCAAAGTAGGTAGGTAATACGTAAGATAGATACAAGTCAAAGTAAAAAGGTGGAATGTACCACGTTATTGATTGTAGAGACTAGGGACTGAAGGGTTGTCAATCCCATTGGTCTGTTAAAATAAACAGTTTAACAGACCCCCTTGAGGGAAAATTAAAGTTTCTGAAGTAGGTAGTAAAATGGAAAGATGAAAATAAGAGAGAGAATGAGAAAAAAGAAGCATTAAATCAATTAGGTACCATTCCTCAATGATGGAGGGGGGTATAAATAATACATGGCATAAATTTAAAGCAACTATATAAGCAAGTTACATAAACAACATGGATCAATACATGAAACACACGATTGAGCTCATAATTAATAAAGAAAAATAATTAAATCATAGAAAATGTATCTATTCTAAGGCAAAAAAGTGACAAAAGTGATGGAAATAAAGAAAAGTGACAATGGTGATAAAAGCGACCCCATACCAGTCCTCTAGTTGCCATAAGCCTTATTCAAGTTGCCCCTGGCTTAATTGAGCACCCCTCCCAACAGGCGGCCAGCAACCTCAACAAACTCAGCTGATGGAACAGAGTTCCTCCAAAGATCCAGCACTCAAGTGGATATACAGATATTATTTGGGGTGTTGGGCATGTGGTGAATATGTGCTGTGCTGTGTTTAGTTTGTGGTGGGAGTGAATGAAGATATTGGTATTGTTCAAGACAATTCAGTGTTTATAGAGGTTAATTTTGAATGAGACTGTATAGGTACCATCCCAGGGCAGCCTGTGTTTGATATGAGAAAGTTGTTTCCCAAGGTTGGTCTAGTGGAAAGTATTTAGATGTTTTGGACCAAGAGATTGTATGGCTTGCTCAGTTAGGTGTGTGATGAAAGTGTGGTTTTTGGGTGGTGGGATTTCTTAAGTGTTTGTTTCACAGTGGAAGATACAGGTGTTGCATGTAGTGGCACACAAAGTTTTGTGTAATGTAGAGAAACTGCACAATCATGGAGATTGGCGGATGAATTGAATTGCACAAGGGCCTTGGCATTCACTATGAGGTGATTGCGCTGTTGGAGATTGGAGGTGGTGTTGTGAAGGCATGTCATGCAGTGTAGGTGGTTAATTGTGGTGCTATGGACACAGCCCATGATGAGGTGTAGTGCTTCATTTTCTGATTTGAGTATGTGTTAAAGTGTGTACCTTCAGGGAGATCAGGAACACAGACATACCGGTGTTAGGCAAGTGTGGAGCAGATGTACTGGTTGTAGGGATGGGTGATGGATTCTTTTAATTCATGCAAGAGGCTCCTATGAGTGCATGTAGTCTCTTCTTCATTTTTAAGCTGGCTGAATTTCTTCCCCTTTTCCTTAATCCACAATGGCCTACCCCAGTTCCTCTGGTCGATAATTATCAACATAACACTTCCCAAAGATATGACACTCCCTTTTGTTGGGTAGATGAAAAATCATTCAATTACCTGACACTGATTGGAGAATCTCCCGATCTGTTTGTGTAGTTAACGAGAGCATTGAAAGATTGATTGATCCACTGCCAAAACACAACTGCACCAGTACTTCTGTTATGGGAAGTATTTATTAATAATTTTAAGTATATAAAACAGCAAGCTTTGCAAAGCTGTTTATAAATTTAAAGCCAAACAAACATATTTTCACTATTATTATTGATAGACACATGTTGGGTGTGTTGGGAGGTGGGGTGTCTGGAATCTTATCATTAGCTACTTCTTCAGACATAGGAGCAAGGCAAAATTATTACCACCGATCCACAAGAAGCCAGGGATAGAAAAATAAGAACTCCTCCTTTGGCACAAGACTGGAGGTTGTAAGAGGAGGAGAAGAAGAGGTAGAAGGAGTAATGGGGTAGGAGAGAAAAGGTGGCAGGAGTGAGTGAGTAGGGTTATTTTTTATTTTATTTAAAAAGCCCACCTGGAACTGCCAACTAGGGAAAAGGAGCTGAAATTAGGGGAAAGCCTAATACTATTTGGGATATATTAAAAAAACAAGAAAATAAAGATAAAAAAGGAAGAGGAGCAAGATACAAGCTAAAAATAAGAAGAGAAAAACAATAAAAACAAAAGCCAAAATGAAGAGATGCGCTCTGGCATGGAGGGTAGGCCTGCCTCCCCATGGTGTAATCTGAAGCCATCGTGGTATGGGGCAGGGGGAAAAAGGGGGTCCATGGGAACAGATGCATTGAAATGGCAGGCAACTTTAAGTTCCCCTTGACACTCTCCCATCTTCTTTTCCAAGCAACCTGGAGAGCTGCCTGAATTCCTGTCATGTAATCGGTGTGAGGAAGAGCGAAATGCTAGCCTGGTCGCCCAGGCCTCTCGGACTCTTTGGCGCCCTCATTCCCTGCAATTCCTACATGTCCAGGAACACAGCAGAAGATAATCTCGACATCCACCCGGCTCGCCAAAACCGTGGCATCATGGATATCGCGAACCAATGGATGCGGAGATTCCCATGCCCCGAGAACACTCAGGGCACTTTGTGAGTCGCTATAAATCACAATCCAGTCTCCGAACTGGGTACGTCACATTATCTCCTGTACCAAGTGGCGTATTAAAAGCAGCGCGGTCATGAAAACAGACATAGCACCTGGCAGAGCCCCGCTGACTTCAAGCAGAGGGGATACAATATGGAAATTGACCCCCCTCCCTGGACTTGGAGCCATCCATATACACTGGCACGGTTCCAACATGACACGAAGTGTGCTCCAAAAAGGTTGAACGCAATACTCCCAGCGCTGTAGAAGCTTTGGGAGCAGAGAGGTGGTGACAAATACCCAAAGGTGGTGCCCTCCAGGGTGGCATCCTGGGCAGAACCAGGGGCTCCACTGGCCCGAGAGCTATACCTAGCTCTTGAAGGAGTTTCCTAGCCATAAACCCAAAGGGATTAGGGTATGACTGGCGTCTCTCGGCGGTATAGGCACCATCGAGATCAGCTGCGGATGCAGTGAGAGCTGAGGGAGTCGCCAGGCTCGCGCATACAGACAAATAATACACTGTGCATAGCACAGAGAGAGTGGCATCTCCCCAACATCGACAAGTAGGCTCTCAATGGGGGAAGTACAGAAGGCACCAGTCGCCAGGTGAAGGCCGGTGTGGTGCATCAAGTCCACCTTCTGCAATACACACTCAGCTGCGGATGCATAAAACTAGCATCCGTAGTCAAGCTTTGAACAAACAAAGGATCGATAAAAAAGTAAGGCAGTATCAGCGCCCCAAACGCTGAATGTCACAGAACGAAGAATATCCATGGCGCAGGCACAAGAGACCCTAAGGCTGCAAATATGAGCCTCCCAGGTGAGGCATCAGTCAAATACAAGACCAAGGAAACAGTGCAAGTCCACCACTTCGAGGTGCACCCCATTCAGAAATAAGTCTGACTAAGGATGGAGCCGTGGATGGTGGCAGAAGAGGACCACCTTAGTCTTAGCCAAAGAAAACTGAAGCCTGTGCGCTTGGGCATAGTAAGAGACGTAGTTCAATGCCTGTTGGAGTCGACACTCCAGAGTTGGCATCTGGGCCACGCCAAAAGAGATCGGGTCCGGACGTGCCGATCTTGGCTTGGTCGCTTGCCAAAGCAGCACTAACCCCGTCCGCCGTGGTGGCTCTCGCAGAGGGAGAGAAGCCCTGCATCTTCGTATTTTTCTTTTTAAGAGAGGAGGGTGGGGAATGAACCCGCTTCTCCCCTCCACCGACACGATCCCTCAGGCCAGATGGACCAGCCTCAGCAAGATCCTTCTCTGAGATGGAGAAGCTTTTGGCTGTCACAGGGGCACCAGCCGTAGAAGGAGATACCTCCTCTCCTTGTAATGCCTTCGATACTTGAGCCATCTGAGGAGGAGCTTACACAAGGACAGTCTCAGGTTCAGTGCTTGGCAACAAGCCCAGGTTCGTCCCCATGGAAAGTCCTACCTTCTGGGGCTGTGTTGCCTCAGGGACCGTGTCCATCTCAGGGGGGCCTCCATGTGGCCATCCTCCCTCAGGACATCACAGGTCCCATTGGTCAAAAACTTTTTTGTCAAGTAAGAGAGAGGGGGGCACATATGATGACCCCCTCTAAGCTAAAAATTCGAGCCTGCAGGTCTTTGGAGGGAAGAGGCCGATGGACCCTGTCTTCCTTCTTACCCCTAGGAGATTGACCATATCATTCCGCTCCCACTGAGAGCAGTCAATTACATGCTGCCTGCCTTTCTTGGCAGTCACCTTAGAAAGAGAGAGGCACCTGAGGGCACTTCCAGAGAGAATGGGGTGAGGGAGAGACTCCTACACCCATAGGCAAAGGAGAGGAGTAAGCCTCCTCTCTGGTTGAGGAGTTTTGGACGGGCCCCTGGGAAATCACAGGAGGTGGGGGACCTCCATTTTTTCAGTGGAGCTGCCCAAGGGTGGCTCCATCGATGGTCGAGGGAAAGGTAAGGGAGAATTTTTGTTTATTTCATCATTGTGCATGTGGACCATTTTAAATATGGGATGCAAATGTTAATCACCCCATGTAGTAGCACACTCTATTAGGGGTGAGTACAGGGCTGGCAGAGCCAGGTGCCACCATTTGGGGACACTCCTCTCGCCTAGTGGCCTGGCAGCTCCAGACCTTGGGCTCGGCGTAAAATGGATAGAGATTGAAAGGAGAAAGAAAGGGGCAGTGAGGAAGGTGTGGATGGGATGAATCAGGTTGTTAAAAACCCACCACCCCAGACCGGAGCTCAGGGTTGAGGGAACATTGTCCCCTCCCCACTAAGGCCCTGATCCAGGATGGTTGGCTGAGAGGAAGTTGGTCGGCATCTAACCTGTGAAATTAGAGGCCGACCAGAGAAAGTTGTGGGAGAGGTTGTAGAGAAAGTTGTGGGAGAGGTTGTAGGAAAAGTGAGGAAGTAGGGTATAAAATACAGGCTGTCAGAAAGAAGAGAGCCAGACGGTGCACTGAGTCCCATCAGCACAGCATCCAGGAAGGAAAATCGCCACACCCATTATGGGGTAAAATTGATAGGCTGTGAAAAGTGAGAGAAAGGGTATGTGAGGAAGGTGAGGGTGGGGATGAAGCAGGTTGTTACCCCAAGCTCATGGGGTGAGGGAACATTGTCCCCTTACCCCAATCTGGTATAGTTACTGAGAGGAAGCTGGTGTGGGACTACCCTGTGAAATTAGAGGCCAACTAGAGAAAGTTGTGAGAGGTTGTAGGGAAAGTGTGGAAGTAGGGTAAAAACAGGAGGTCAGAAAGAAGAGGCTAAGCTGGAGCCAGATGAGGCGCTGAGTCCCATCAGCACAACGGCCAGGAAAGAAAACTGCCGTGCTCCTTATGGCAAAGAAAGCAGATGTCTCATCTTGAGGAAGTAGTAGATAAGAAACCTTTTAGCAGGAACCAATGCAACTATGAAATAGGAGATGGTGAAGTGAAGAATAGGACAATAATATGTTGAGTGCTATATAGAGGTTGTTTTTTTATTAATTGTAATAGTCCTATCAGGCAACAAACAAAAAATGAATAACTGCCAGAAACACAAGGTCAAAATTGAAAAGTCAGCAAAATATGTGGCATGCTGAGATGCCCTTGGAAAGGGGCGCAAAGGACATGGTCAAATTAAAAATATCATGCTACACTTGTGTGTAGGAGGCATCCACCAACACCAGGGACAAGCAATGTTTATATTGTCATCCCATAAGTAATGTGGCATTTCTTTCATGTTTTTCATTATTTTATGACTATAAATCTCACAACTCTATGAACTAATTTATATTTAAAAATGTTATTTCTATATTTAACAAGTTATATAATTTGCACCAGTTTCTACTATATCTCAATCTTTCTACTAACTTTTCAATACATGTTTGTAAAGGTCATTTGACTGATTTTTAAAAAGTTCTTTTAATGATGCTTTGACCTCTTCTGTTAATGCCATCTTTGTCCTCTTCAGGGGAGTGAGTCATTAGTTCCAAATTGAATGTTAAACTTTTGTATGGTATTTCTTGTGATAATGACTTTGTTGGCTTGATTTTTTTTTTTTTAGAGCTCAGCTGGTAACTGCCTACTAGGGCAAAAGTCGTAACCTAAAACAAATTCAAATAGAGATTGAAAGAAGAAAGAAAGGGGCAGTGAGGAAGGTGTAGATGGGATGAAGCAGGTTGATGAAAGAGAGACTTCTTCTATTGATTAATGCTAGCCTTTTTACTTTAAGCACAGCCTGTAAACTGTACAAATGGCACAGTAACCTCTATGATGATAGCCTGATTTGGGTTGCAAACTTCATAATAGATTATGCCATTCATATCCCAGCAAATGCAAAAGAGAATATTCTATGGATGAAGCCCTTATTTTGCTTGGGGTAATGATTTACTCCCCAAGAATAATTCAAACATAGAGAAAGTTTAATATTATTGTCCATAACCCACTTTTTGTCTCCTGTATCAATCTTACTATTTTTTTTTTAAGATCTCATCTGGCGACTGCCTACTTGGGCATTAGTCGCTATAAACAACATTGCCTAAAATTAGCTATTTTTAAAAAAGGATGCTAAAAAAACACATAAAAAACCATCAATAAAATAAAACAAAGAAAAAGGTAATAAGCAGGAAGCAAGCTCAGACATTGGGGGGAGGTCCACCTCCCCCCGGTGCCGGAACATGCAACCTACTAAAACAAGAAAAAAAACAACCCTCCCCCCCCACCAAGTATTTAAATAAAGGGGAGAAGGCCAGCCTCCTACAAAAAGTCTAGAAGTCAAAAGGTTGGTGTGCACAAAACCATCCCAAGTAGAAGGGACAGGCGGTAGCAACCCTGCCCATCATGGTACTGGGACAGGTAATGTGCGCGCAGATCGCCCAGACTGGGACATTCAACAAGAATGTGCTGAACAGTCTGGAGGACAACGCAGTCTTCACAGTAGGGCGCAGGCAAGCGCTCCATCAAATAGAGGTGCTTCCCGCGAGTGTGTCCAATTAGGAGAGGACAGAAAGCAACCTGAAGCCTTCGTGGCATTAGGGGGTAGGTCCGTGGGAAGAGTCGCGGTGCAATGGCACGCGACTTTAAGTTCCCTTTGACTGTCTCCCATCTTCTTTGTTCCCATCATCTACAAGACTCTTTGATCAGCTTTTTCTTACCATCCACAACACTAATGGCTCTTCTCCAGCACCCCATTTCCAAGGCTTCCTGTCTTTTTTGCATCTCTGTTTATTGTCCAAGACTTATCCTACATACATCAATATAATCCACATGTACACCACCAATCTACTTCTACTCTATATGGATAGTCTTCTGTTAGTAATGTTTTTCATTTTGACAGAGGCACTTTTGGCAGCAGCAATTCTTGTTAATTTCACCTTTGTATCATCCATCATCTGATACTTCACTCCCCAGATATAAATTTCTCTACTTGTCTAATTTGTTCATTTCTGATTATGTTGCAATGTCGTACATTTTTCTTCATACTTATAAACTCTGTCTTCTTGATTGTTGATTATCAGACCACTTCTTTCCCCAACATTGCATGCAATACTCACTATGGCTTTGTTTCTGTTCAGAGTCTGCCACTAGGAGAGTATCGTCAGTATAGCATGTTAACATTGATACCACCCAACTATATTCATTCCAATTCTTCAATCTCTTGTACAACTTATGTACTGTATAGTGAAAATATACTGGGTAACAAGATGCACCCACACCTTACACCTCTTTAGATGTCTACCCATTCACTTAATTACTGTTTTATTCTTACTGCCGCCTTCTGTTGCCAGTATAATTTTCAGATTATCCTTATGTCTTTATCATCATCTACTCCTAGTTCAATTAAATCTCAAAAATTATTTGTTCATGCCTTACAATGCAAAATGCCTTTTCATAATCATTTGCTGCTTTTTTTCTTTCATTTTTCTTATTATGCTTCTTACTTCATCTTTGATTATATCAGGGCCATTCAGATTTGCCATTTCAGGGTATTCTGCTGGTCTCCTTTCATCATTAAACAGTTCAGTCTCATACTCTTCCCATCACTCCAGGACATACGCTGCCTAAATTGCAATACTCTTATTATTCCTTTTTATGGCACTACTACTTTGTGTGCTGTTAGTTTGTTGTTTTTCATACATACCATAAATTCTATTACTAAGTTTAATTACCTCATCACATTGTTTATTTAGTCACTTATATTTCTATTACATTTTCTTTTGATCTCTTGGTCAAGAGCTCTGTATTCTTCTGTATTTGTGACTTTACACTTTTTTCTGATGTTTATTAGTTGGCATCTATTTCTGCCAGGCCATTCTTCTTGAGCTTCGAGTAATAGCTTCCACTGTTTCTACCATTGACTTGCAGAATTTCCACCACTACTACCTCTAGTTATTCACACTCGTCCATCAACACTGCATATATCTCTCTCATTTATTCATGTCTTTAATATTTTCCATTCTTTCCTCTTTACTCCAGGCTTTCTCTACACTTTCTTCATTTTGACCTGGATGGTTGCTATTACAGGAACATATTCACTACCACAATCAGTTAGTGGAAAGGTGCTCACTTGCTTCAGTGTTTCAAAATCATGCGTTGATGGTTATGTAGTCAATTTTGAATTTATATAATCCCTGACTTACCCATGTCCATATCCATCTTGGATGTTGTCTCTACCAAGTATGTATTTGGTTCAGACAAATAAGTCCTCCTATGAAAAGTTTATGAGATTCGAAATGATTGAGCAGATGTTAGATATTAGCAAGTTGTAGGATAAAATTACAATTAAAAACAATGATGTAGGTTAGATGTGTAAATGTTTTTTTCATCAATAGAGTGGTAGATTTCTAGAATGAAGTACCGCAGAAGATCAAATGTAGTCCAAACAGATTTTCTCAAAGGTGGTTTTTATGAATTAGGTTGCCTAATTTTGATGAGCCTAGATTGATGATAACTTTGTAGCAGTACTCTGGACATAATTCTGTGGCTGCAGCTATATTTATAAAAGAATGTTGGAGGCTGGGTACAGTGACAGGTTGATTCATGACTTAGATGACCTGTGATAGATCAATGATACATTGGGTCATCTATAAAATTATAATATCGACCAGCCTTTAATATTGGGCCCAAACACTATTGAAGATTTAAAACTGAAAACTTACTTGTAAAATGTGAGCATGCATCCAGTAATTGCCATATTCATAGGGACTTGTGCTGACATACGACCAATAATGTTCATCTTTTCACCTGTGTCTGGATGAAACGCTGAATCATAGATGTGTTTGGCAGCCCAGATTTCATCTTCAGACAAGCCCAAATCTTCACCTTTTCTAGTGGGACAAGTTGAGATAAATTAATAGGTATAGCTTTGAATGAAATTAGATAAAAACTAATTACCTGTGACCTGTTGGGTCGTGTATTATTCAGAGGTTGACTTCTAGTAAAAGAAATGAGCTTTTTACTTTATAAAAGTCTTATTTTACAATGTCACTAAAAATTGAGATAATTAAAATTAATTTAAATTAATCCTTCCCTCTCCAAATAGACTAAGCAGAGTGGAAAGAGTGATTCTGATCAGGGTTGAGGAGTCGGAATCTTGTAAATGCTGGGAGTCAGCGTTGGAAAAAATATGCCAAACTCCAACTCCTAAATTACATAAAAAAAACTATAAACAAGATCATCCAAAAAGGTCAAAGCCACATAAGCTAGAGGGAACAGCTAAAACTTCAGCTTCGTTGGATGAAGATCAAACAAATTTCAAACTTTGCTTTCATGAAGCAATAGAGAAAGTGGAAACAATAGATAGAAAATCGAAATTGGATGTCCATGAAGCCATACAGCAATACCCTGCTATTGTGAAGCAGCCAACTCTCTTGGTAACAGCACTTCCACCAACACAAGTGAGCATGGAGCACATATTTTCAGTACTACAGTTAATCAGAACTGACCAAAGGACAGCAATGACAGAAATTGACAGAAGCTATCTTGTTTTTGCAATCAAATTACTAATTTTTTAATTGTGTAGTCTATGTATTGAAATGCAAATTCTCTTTCTCAAATGAAACATGATGTTAAATAAGAAACAATTCTTTTGTTTTAATTGTTAAGAATGGAAGTCATTTATGTTTTGGTAAATGCAATTTTTCTTTTATTGGATAAAGGTCATGTTTCAATATGGTTATATTTCCTTAATACCATTCTATGATTTAGGTACTGAAATAAAGGGTAGGTAATAATATCAAAAAAACATTCATAAAATAACTATTAAACTTGCCTGACTCATGCATCAAATGAAAGCAAAATATATTTAATAAAACAATTCAATATATCTACAGCAATTTCTAGCATCATTAATGGGATTTTCTGATTAAGTAACACTAATATTTTGTGTGTAAATTATTTTAGTATTGACAGACATGAGTATGGTATATAAATGTATTTATATTTAATAGCTTCCTGTATTTAATTTGTAGTGCTCAGATGTTTGTCAGCAACAAGCATCTAATGGATGTGAAGTCCCTTGGCTCCCTAAGTTTACCCTTGTTGACAGTATAGCTAAATGCAAACCTCCCCCAAAGGGGGAATGATAACATTCTCTTCTATTCCTATGCCTATTATGTTAAATTCTGTAGTAACTTCTAGCAGGTCCCCAGTTCTCATACAGAAAGAATAGTATCACATTTATTCATCTATTTTTTGGTGCACTGCTGGCTGCTATCTGTATCTTTAATACTCTAAGCTTAGTTTTTATGTACATAGGCAGAGTTAGCCCTTTATTGGCTTACACCTTCTTGCCACCTCATAGTTTATAAGTAGGTAGACTTTTTGTAGGTGGTGGTCTTTCCTATTATTCTTTTGCTTTTCTCTTCCTCGCTTTCACTTTAAGAGGAGTGAAGGATGCATCGACTGGTTGAACCAATTTTTCACTTTTCTGCTCTCACGAGGTGGGTACATCAAAGGTGGTTACTGGTAGATAACCCTCTATATATAGCATACATTCCATACTTTCTTGTAACTATTTCATTTGTGTGTTGAAACACCTTTATCGTAGCTATGGACCTCTAAGTAAATACCTTATGTAATAATAAATTAATATTTGGCTAAATACAAGATGTTAAGGAGTCAGAGTCTGAACTTATACCTTCCGACTCTGCAGCCCTGCTTCTGATTACAGCAAAGTTAAGTCAACCAGTTTGGAGTTGAATTCATAGTGGTGCCATACACTATAGCTACCTATGTTTTTGATTCCACATTAATCAGCAGGAGCCTACTGAAAAAATAAAGGCATCTTACATGAGTGTAGATTGGTCACAAAAAAAACCCCTACCAATCTCTTTTTGGTAACATTTGACCAGATTTTAATCTAATATGTTGACATGCATTGTTCACAGAAAAGGCATAAACTATTCTTGTACCAAATGCTGTCAACTTTGCATTTAGAGCATTATCACCTAAGTATGATGTCTCACAACACAATGATAGTAAATGATTTAAAACTAGGTGTACCATATATGGTTCATTTCATAAGCAATGTGTTAGCTTCCTTTATTTCTTTTATTCATTTAAGGAGTAAACTTCCTTCAAATTTTGTGCTACTGAGCCCATTTTCAGCTGAATTTAATTTTAAGACAGGTAAACAGCCTCAGTTTTGGATCACCACTTGCCATAGAACTAAGTAAAGATGGATCTTATTATTAACCAATCTGAATTGAAGGAGTAGCAAAAGTGATATCTTCTTAATGCATTTTGTTTTATTAAGGGGATCACTGTTCAGGATGAAGTAGGGTGATAACTAAAAAAAAAAAGTATTAAAATACAAATGATAGGAATAAGTTAATAAGAGCAGAATTTAAAATTAATAAGATTTGCTAATGTACCCTTTTCTTTAAACCTCAATTTTCTTATTTTGATTTCATTCCTCTATTCATTTGTCTACCTTTAATTTCTGTTGGGACCCAACAGTTTAATGTGGAATCTAAACCATGGCTATCTACAGTGTATGGCAACCAGCTTAGAGTCAATCCTAATCAGAATTCTATCGGGAAACTAACCAAACCAGATATAGCTTGGTTCAGGAACTGACCATCGGGGAAGCAATGGGAAGTAGTGATCATCAGATGACTCATTTTAACTTAGGAATAGGGAAAGGTATGACATCAACAAACACTACTAAGGCTCCAAATTTTCATAGAGATGTAGAATACTTTTAAGAATATATAGTCTAGAAGCAGTGTATTCGAATAAAGGTAATTAGGAAGAAATGCAGGAGGCCATTATGGTCAAATTGGAAGATAGGTTGAAAATTTTCTAAGAAAAAGGCATACCAGAGATTGCAGATGGGAAGTACTGTTGTGAATCTAAATCAGAATAGTTCAATTAAAGAATGAATGAGCTAAATAAAATTATTAAGAAAAGAAAAAGGAAATCAAAAATTATGAATGCCTGGAGGACATTCATTCTAGGTAGCTTAAAGGTGTGGAAAGAATTGCATTAGCTCTGGAGAAAATATATACTAGATCACTAGAAACTGGAGAAGTGCCAAAATTTTAGAAAATGGGAATGTAGTGCCTATTTTTAAGAAGGGAAGTAAAGAGGACCTGAATAACTTTAGACTTGTAAAACTACTTCTATAGCTTGTAAAATTCATAAGGTAGTTGAAAAGGTTATTTCTGAGCATATAGCGAGTGATGTGTTAATCAAAGATGCTCAGCATGACTTTAGAAGAAGTAGATCATATTTAATAACAAAACAAGTGGATAAAGGAGAGAATGTAGATGTAATTTACTTAGATTTTAGCAAAGCCTTTGACAAGGTTCCACATAGGAGACTGGTTAATAAATAAAAATAGATTTGATTATGTGAGAGTATTGAATTTTTTAGCTGAATGACAAAGATAGGAATCAAGAGGGTAGTGTTAAATGGAGTAAAGTCACAGTGGAAGGATGCTATCAGTGGGGTATCTCAAGGATCAATTCTGGGTCTATTATTATTTATAATCTATATGACCCGAGTGCAAAGTGAATTAAACAAGTTATTTGCTTTGGCACATAAGTGACTTTTAACATTCAAAAATGCAATTATACACATGAGAATAGAGAATTTAGCTATGAAATGGATGGGCATTAGCTGAACTCCAGTTGAAAATGAAAAGGACTTAGTAGTAAATATGTTACTGAGGTTCTCTAAGCAGTATATTGAGGCAAAAAATAGAGTGGTGAGCTTCATTAAGAGAAATTTTGGTTACCAAAGGAGGTTATCCTTAAACTTTATAATTTGTATATTATGCCACATTTTAGTAAATTGTATAAGGCATGGTTCCCAAATTTAGGACATAACCTGCTAGTCAGTGCAAAGGAGGCAACAAAGCTGATACCTTCCCTGAGGCACCTTAATATGTAGATAGACAGACTAATTAAATATGTTCTGATTTGAAAGGTATGTGAGAGGATATGATTAAGGTTTTTATAATTTGTTCTGACATGGATAAGTTGGATTTTGCAAAGTTTGAGTTGGAGGGTATTAATAGGACTAGAGGTGACCAATTGAAACTTAAAAAACAGGGGTGTAAGAAAATATTTTTTCACTAATAGTGATCATTTTAATTTAAATGTTTTCAAGTGCACTATACACACACTTACTAATCGTTCTAGTACTTTATCCTTTTTTCTACCTAATTATGTCCAATGGAATAGCCTGTCAGTTAATATATTTTAAAAATATCTTGACAAGGATTTTATGAGTGTAAACTTCACATAATAGGAGAGGGACAGATGAAAACATTTAGGAACAGGTCTATGTAGGGGCGGAGTTGTGGATAGCCAAGAAAAACTATGAGCTTCAGCATAGAAAGATATGCAGTTCAAAGCCTGTTGGAGTTGGCATCTGGGCTGCACCAAAAGAGACTGAAAGGGTATCTACATAGAGCATAGCAAAAATATCTTCCAGCAGCAACAAAAGGTCAGTGAGAAGAGTGGTTGTTGAGTGTTGTGGTCTAAAAATATGTCAGTGCTAAGGGAATGTGTATAGTGATTTGATTTATGATGGGACACTAGATTGTAGGGGCTACAGAGCAGAGTGATGGGACAATCTGAGGAAGGCAGTATAGGGCCTTTGCTGGGTTTAGGGATAGTGATAATTGTACCAGGCTTTCAGAAGTTGGGTATTGCATTGTGCGAGTAGCTGTAGTTTTCAATGTTGGCGAGTGCTTGTATTCTACATGGTTGGTTTGAGGTGTATGGTACTAAAGTTGTCTGAACCACAGGCAGCTGAATGCTTGAGGTTGCGGATGATGTGATTCAAATGGTGGTTTGTAAAAGGTATAGTCTGGGTGGGTGGGAAAAGAGTTGT
This sequence comes from Ceratothoa steindachneri, assembly GCA_963969495.1. Classification (NCBI taxonomy): domain Eukaryota; kingdom Metazoa; phylum Arthropoda; class Malacostraca; order Isopoda; family Cymothoidae; genus Ceratothoa; species Ceratothoa steindachneri. The sequence continues at coordinate 25,951,744 of OZ018318.1, read as the reverse complement.
TTGTATTGGATGATTCATGAACCATCAGGGTTTTTGTTGTTGGTTTTTTTTATACAGCGCCATCTGGCAAGTGTCACCAAGAGGATAAGTCACTTCCTCAAAGTAGAAGTTTAAGTGGCTAACATGGAAAAAGTGTTTATTTGTTGCTTGTTTGAGGGTATGGTGTCTGCTGCGGTGATTGCTGCTGTTGGACAGTGATATTGTTTAATGTATTGTTGAGTTTTCTGGTGTTTGTATTCTGGTATTTGGTGAGGGGATTTGGGAGTTCTATTTTAGCACATCACATTTCTTGTGAAGTTTTGAATTTCTTTAATAAAATTGGGGCTGTGTTCTTATGTTACTTCTGTAGAATGTTTTTTGTCTGCATTTTGTATGTGTTGAAAATATGGACAACAATGTTGATGTCTGTGAAAGGAGCACTGTTTAGTATTTTGAAGTGCAGTTGTGCCAATTATGAATGCTCCATAGTTAGACCTTTTGTAATTTGTGTCTAGTCAACTGGTTTAATTTAAATTGGTAGGTGGTCAGGTCAGATCATAAGTATTTGACAATTTTCTAGGATGTTGTGGGAGCAGAAGGTCATGTCTCGGGATCATGGGTGGTAGAGGGCTTGATGGGGATTGAGGGTAGAAAGGTGAGAGGTGAATGGGTGTCATGCCTTCTGTCTCTTTTGGGGTTTTAACATGCCAGGCCAGTACCCTGCCACTCAAATTGCCACTTAGGATGATGTTGCATTGGGTGGAAGAAAAAATTAGCTGAAACTGGGGACAAAACCATAGTAACTGTTGGTTTTGTGTGAATTGCCTCCAGTGCACATTTTGATTGCAGTTCTCTTAATAGCCTCTTGTGGGAAAGAGGGAGAGGGTAGGGAGCTAGTATGTGCACTGGTATCTATGGTTTATTGATTTGTTTACCAGGATGATGAGTCTGCCACCATTGCTGTTGGCTCGGTCCTGCTTGATTGACCAGAAGGTGGAATCATCCTGAGTCTCCTCATTTGCAGATGACAGCAGAATTACCAGAGAAATAACTACCAAAGAAGATTTAGAAATGCTACAGAGAGACCTGGAAACCATCTACAACTGGTCAAGGGAAAGCAACATGATGTTTAAAGACAAAAAATTTGAAATATTAAAGTATGTAACAAATGAAGAACTCAAGCAGTATAAATACAAAGCAGGCAAGGAGGTGATAGAAGCCAAGGACACACTGAGGGACATGGGAGTGTGGATGAGCAACATAGGTAACTTAAAGAAACACATCAACCGCATGGCCAGGTCAGCCTGGAAGATGAGTGGGTAGATCCTCGGGACCTTTGAAGAAACCAGAGAACCTGAACACCTGTTACCTCTAAGGAAAACTCTAGTTATGTCCAACATTGAGTATGCCTGCCAGTTGTGGTCTCCTCACAAAGTAAAGGAGATAGAAGAATTAGAGCAAATGCAGAGAGTATTCACTAGGAAACTGATTGGAGACTCCTTAAATTACTCAGAGAGACTACATACACTAAAGCTCTACTCCTTACAAAGACAGAGGGGCCATTATATTATTATACAGGGTGCGGCAGAACCGATTGAGCAGTTTTGAGGAGTCAATGCTCGGGGGGGAGGAGAGGGAAGGGAGGTGCAAGTGGTTTTGCTCTGCTCCATAGACATCCCCATTTAAGTAGCAAACATGGTGTGGATGGGAGCACATAGCGGCTTTGCCGTGCGCATGTATTTTGAGAACAATCAATCTGTGATTGCGACGCAGAGAGCTTTTCAGCAGTGGTTCAATATTCCGCGCAACGATGCCGTTCCTCAGGCAAACACAATTCAGTCCTGGGTTAGGCAGTTGGAGGCAATTGGTAGCACACTAAGAAGAGATATACATGGCTGATGCAGGTGCATCAGAACACCAGAAAATGTGGAGATGGTGAGAGCAGCAATCATACAGTTGCTGAGACATTCTAATCGAAGGCATGCGGTTGCTTTGGGAATTTCTGACCGCAGTTTGAGGAGGATTCTGTGTATGGATTTGAATTTCCATCCCTACAAAATAATGATGGCTTAAAAATTGAACCAAGCAGACTTTGCCAACCGCCAAAATCTGTATGAAAACATGCTTGCACAGATCGCTCCAGAGGCAGCTTTCTTCAGTAGCGATGAGGCATATTTTCACCTCTGTGGGGCTGTGAATAAGCAAAATTTCCGTTACTGGGCTGAAAATATGCCCAGAATTATCCGGGAAATACCGCTACATTTCCCTAAACTAACGGTGTGGTGCACCGTACTTCTTTGAGGAGGAAGGAATGACCGTGACTGTGAATTCTGAATGTTATGTCTCAATGTTGCACAATTTTCTGCAGCCCAGAATGGGAGATTGTTGAAGATGAGGGATTGGAGGACATGTGGTTCCAGCAGGAGGGGGCTACAGCTCACACAGCCCGAAATTCACTCAATGTTTTGAGACGTTTCCCGGACGTCTGGTGTCTCTGGGGGGGTGATTTAGGGTGGCCTGTGCGGTCACTTGATTTGAGCATTTGTGACTTCTTTCTTTGGGGATATCTGAAAGAAAAGGTGTTTAAACATCACCCTCACACCCTACTACAGCTAAGGGAGCGGATTATTGAAGAAGTTAACACCATACCCTGCAGTATATGCGAATGTGCTGTACGAAACTTCAGAGATTGACTCTAACAGTGTGTTGCTGTTAACGGCCACCATCTTCATGATATTATTTTCAGAACTTAGGGATTATAAATGCTATGTACTGCTAACCTCAAGCATAATAACATTTCTTCTCTATATACCCCCCTTACTTTTTTATAACTCCTTAAAACTGCTCAATCAGTTCTGCCGCACCCTGTATATGCCTGGAAGGTACTAGAGGGGGCTGTACCAAACATATCACAGGGTGGAAGGAGGAGCATAGAGAGCCAGCTCCACCCAAGGTTTGGAAGGACATGCACAAGGAGGACATTAACAGCTGCTATCAATTGATTAAGACCTTCCAGGCAGAAAGTTTTAGCAGTGCTGGACCCACTTTTTAATTGTCTCCAGGGGGACATCAGAGACCTTACTGGAGTCAGCATGGAGACCTTCAGGAGGAGGATGGATAAATTCCTGGACACCAAAACAGATTAACCTCCAGTCCCACACGGACTGACTTTGAGAGGAGCAGCATCCAACTCTATCATCGATCAGCTATGGTGAAATGGGTATATTTAATATTTTTTTTTATGTCTACCTCTCTCCTTCAATTTTCTATGAAGTTAATAGTAACTTTTGTTTCAGGATGTCCTGTTGTCTGTGCAACCCTGCAGGATTTTTCTAGTCTGCTTGCATTTTTTGGCTGCACTTATTTTCTATTAGGCCCTCTCAGTTAACACATTATGCTTGGCATGGCTTTTTTTTTATTGTTCCGTTTAATTTTTTTATTATACCTGTATGTATTCTTGCCAGTAGTTTCGTTTATGTAAAGATAAAAACATTATTTTTTTTCATTTTTTTAGGACAATGAAAGCTTAGGCCAAAGGAACTTTAGCAATGCTCATCACTTTAACTGATTCGGATATTTGAAAATTGCACCAATGTGCTATCTCTTGCCATGATTGTAATGTGTGTAGGGAACCTGTATAGTGGCAATTTTCTTATGTATAATTAATTCCAGTTGAGAAAAGTGCCCTGGAGTTTAGCAAGTGACCTCAATAAGTCAATCTAGAACTATTTTGTACTCATTTTATTCTCGAAACTAGTCTTGTGACTGTGTTCACTGTCTATGTTGTGCTACTGTGGGCTTGGCTCTTGTTAGGCTAGAAGTGAAGCATAGAACACTATTGTAATAATTGTACGTTACTGTTTTTCAGGAAAGTAACCAGTATCCCTGTATATAATTTTGGATTCATTGCATTTTGATTACATACCCGCCTGATGCATTTCTCTTGAGTAATAAATTACTAACCAGTTGTAATCCCTTCTGACTTTCACCTTCGTCTATTCAGGTTCCTAGTGTGTGGATCAAAATTGAAATATATATGAATATTTGTTCTGGTCTCTAAATGTAAATAATTGGGATTGTATATGTATTTGGGTAAATAAGTTTGTTTTTTTTTCCTCATTAAATTTAATCTTAAGGATTCCTATTTTTTCTGGAAGAAATTAGGAACCTTAACCTGGACTGATTTGGTTGCCTTCATGCCAGAATATGAAGGTGGTGCCCAGAAGATAAGTGGCAGATTACCAACCAAGATCTTTGGATCGAGTTGGGGCTTATGTAGAGGGTTGTGCTGAGTAACCAGCGGAATTTGCTACAATGGTACCTGGAATTTGAACAGAGGTGTGGAAGCAGTGGGTCCCCAGACTGGGTCGAGGTTATATCACCAAAACCAATCAACAAGTAAACAAGTTCTAAGCAGCCATTAGAACAAGCTCTGTTTACCAGCTTTACGAGTATTATTATTTCTATAGAAAGGGCATAGATAACATTATTACACACTAGCAAAAGTGAATTCAATCAGAAGTAAGCACTTATGATTATATATATAATAAAGCGCATTTTTTTTTCAAGGCATTTCAAACATTTGTTTAAAATAGAATTATTTACTGAAAACCAAATAAAAATATAATATTTCTCTACTACTGAAGTCAACAACCATCTAAAACTATAAGGTAAAAGTTATAAAATAATAGAGCAAACATACTTAAATGAAGAGAGAATTTTTCTTGAATTTTCTAGATCCGCTGATGAACAAAAAAGATTTAGTGGGTTAGTTATTGTAAAAAAATGTCTGGCTCTTCCACTATAAGTACTCTGGTCCCAGCGAGGTTCTTCTATATTTATTTTAGACATTGAATTGGTCTTTTGAATGCTAAGGAAATTAAAACTTGAAGATTATTTACTTAATAATAAATCACTAGTACTTAGGTACATGCCTTTGCTTATACATACTTTTTCACCATCTGTGTATATTGCTAAGTATTCCTTAGAGGTATCCTTTTGAAAAATATTAAAGATTGACCTTACTATGGAAAATGGGTCATGTTTTGTCTATTTGCAGGGGAGGAAGAGAGAGATCACTGAGGATGTGGGAAGGGGAATTATTGCAAAGGGCCGTGCTGCATGTACCAAGAATGGGTGATGGTTAGCCATGGTTGGAATGATAAAGAGGCTAAGAAGATTGTAGTTCGATGATGGTCTCATGGCGAGGTGTCTCAATGAATATAGCAATTTACCTAGTAAATATTTTCTCCTGTATTCTAGGGGAAAGATGCCATTTTCGGAATAAAGGGTAAAGTTGGGAAAGAAATAAATGCTCCTAAGGATCCTTTCTTTCTTCAGGGGTTGGTCCCAGAGAGGCTCTGGTTTTCTTGTGGTGGGGGGGTCAGCACTGGGCCCTTTAGGGGTCCCGTTGTAGTAGTTTGGTTGTCCGCCTCCCCTCCCCTATGTCTAATCTCTTTCTTCTTTTGCAGAATGTGTGTGTGTGTGGATCGTGTGATCACCGTCTTTGCTTTGTGTGGGGGGACTCGATGGGTCTCTATCGTGCTCCCCCATTCATCTCCCATTTTCTTTTTAGGCGGATTCTTTCAGCATAACTTTAACGTGTTAGGGAAATAGTTTGGAAGTCATTAGTTGTGACTGAGGAAGGAAGAGCCGCCTAGACGGAAGATAGGTGAGTGAAGATTGTGTGAGAGTGGATATGGTTGAATGAGTTAGGAGTAAAGATGTTTGAGTGTGGCAGTGAATAGGTGACTGAATGTGCCTTCTCTTTTCCAGTTCTGTGGTACCGATTGTCGCCAACATCTGGCTTTAAGAGACGGCTGAAGCCAATCCTGACCCTCGCAAGTGCGCCTACCTTTTGGGGCAATTTTCTAAGGTGTGGACCTTGGCCAGCACCTTCCAGTCTCCAGGGAGTGGTTGAAGCAGCAGCCAACCGACTGTGACCCAGCAGTTGGGACCAACAAGCGTCCCAGCTAACCAAAATCCTCGGCTTTGCCGAGTCCTGGACCCCTCAGAATCCTGCAGAAAGTGATCCACCTCCCACTTTCTCCAACACGTCTCACTCCATTAAATAGTTAAGGGTGCACCAATCTGTCGCGATATTTTGATTGTACTATACGTTTGTGTGGCCAAGATCTTGTGTAAGGCCCTTTTGTAAATATATACGTGTGGTGGTTGGCCAGAGTATTGTGAGGCCAACTGTGTGTGTGTGTGTGTGTGTGTGTGTGTGTGTGTGTGTGTGTGTATATATATATATATATATATATATATATATATATATATATATATATATATATATATATATATATATATATATATATATATATATATATATATATATATATATATATATATATATATATATATATATATATATATATATATATATATATATATATATATATATATATATATATATATATATATATATATATTTATATAGGTAATGTATTTTGGTTTAGGTTGAGGGTTGGTTATATTTTGGGTTGATTATTTTGGATTGTATTATTTTGCTAGAATTAGGGTTTCTAAATTAAATTTAGAAAATACTCTCTCCCCTCAATACCCTCTTCTTGAACCACTGAGCGGACCTTGTCAGGGCGGCGGGAGTTTTGGCTGGGGTCTCGCGAACCCGCCGCCACATATTTTGGCACCTGAATAGGGACTGCCCGGTCGTTTGAGGTAGGAGAGGAGTGAGAGCCTGTGTCTTTTGTCCCTAATAGAGGAGGAACAGATTGGGACCATGGAGTTGGAGATGAGAAGACTAAATGAGTTAGTGTGGCAGAAAGACAGAGAAAATGCGCATTTGAGAGAAGAGAATGATAGTTTGAAAAGGAAAATGAGGGAGATGGAAGTGAGAATGGAAGAGAGGATTAAAGACAGTGAGGTGCGAATGGAGGAAAGATTGATGCGAATGCTGAATGAGAAAATGGGAGAATCAGGTGCAATTGGTGGGGGTGTAGCCTCGACTCCACTTGGAATGGACATGACTGATAAAAAGGGATTGACAGGCATAAAGGAACCCCCGCAAATGACTAGGTACCGAAAAAAGAAGACCCCAAAGACTAGATGCCCAGACCGACTGGCTAGTATTGACTCCTTGTATTTCAGCTTGAATGAAGGCATGAGTGAAAGTGGGAGAGAAGTGAGTGATAGTGAAAGTGATGCTGAGGTTCATCGGAGTATACTGATCAGAGAAGTGCCAAAGTTAAGTAAGTTTAGAGTGGAAGGAACAAAAGATGTGAAAGTGTTTTTGAAAGAGTATGAAAATTATTGTAAGGAAAAATTTGGAGAGAATAATAGGTTTTGGGTGAAAGAGTTGTGCGAGTTTCTGGATGGGCGTATGAAGGATTTTTACTGGACGATTATGAGCGTGGGCGAACCTAAGTGGGAGGTTATGAAAGAGAGAATAATAGAGCACTGTAAGAGGATGAAGACAAGTGTGAAATATAAGAAAACAAATGGGTTTGAGGAAGCGAGAATGGGGAAGAATGAGGATGTGAATTCTTATGCGCATCGCTTAGAGTCCTTGGCATGAATGAGATTTGGAGATGACGGAATAAATTGGAATAAGGAGCTGATGAAGAAGTTTTTAAATACGGTTCCGAATGAAGTGAGTAAGTATGTGACGTATAAGAGGAAAGAGAAGATGAAATGGGCTGGTGAAAGATTGCTATGGAAGGATGTACTGGAGATGTTAGAGGACCGTGAATTTGAGGATTATGGAAGGGAGGAGGCCTCGATTCACACTGTGCGCAACTCAAGTAGAAGTAAGTTGCCCCAGTTCCGGTCGTATCGGGACGCATTGACAGAGAACCCAATCGAAGTGATGACAAGATTTTTAGAAAATTATTACGGGCAGAATGAACAACAGTGTGTGTAGGAGTGAGAGTCGGAATGGTTGGAGTAGGGTTCAGAATGGTCAGAATAGTGGTCGCACAAATGGTAGGAATGACAGTAGATCTAGAGTAAATGAGCCTAGGTGTCTGAGGTGCCAGAAAGTTGGGCTGACTGTCACTGGTCACAAGGAAGTTGCTTTGGCTGTGGACAAATGGGGCACATGATAAAAGATTGTAGTCATGCGAGGGAAAGAGCGATGGATGTGGAAGAATGGGCCACTTGGTACGAGATTGCAGGGAAGGTGGTCGAGTAAATATGAGTGGATCTGGAGTGTGTGGTAATTGTGGGCAGATAGGGCATTATGCCAGGATGTGTGCCAGTCCAAGAGCTACCTGTGGTAAATGCGGAATGGTAGGTCATGCAACAAGGTTGTGTAGGACCGGTGAAAGATGCATGAATGAAAGAATGGATGGGAATGATGCAAGTAATCGAGAGGATACGACTCAGGGAAACTAAGGAATGAGAGGGTTCCTTCGGGGAATTCTCTAAAGTGCAAGTGATGAATGTGAGAGAAGGATTGCAAATCGTGGAGTGAATTGGGGTCAGAGAGTGAATAGGTGTATGTGTGTTAAAATTAAGTGTGGAGAATGAGAAGTTAGTGAATTGATTGATACAGGATGTAAGGTGAATGTGGTGTACTATGAAGCATTTGTAGGAATGAAAGTAAGTGAAGTTAAAGATCGTGGATATCATTTGACTGGATTAGGTGAACAGGATGTGCCGATTGTTGCAAGGTTTAGAGAGAGCGTTTTGATTGCCGGTGTCCGGATGAATGAAGAAATGAATTTTGTGTTGTAGAAGGTGCAAACAAGAAGTATGACATGCTATTAGGTTATAAGTTTTTGAAAGCGAATGGTATTGTGATTCACCCTGATTTAGAGATGATTGAATGTAAGAAGAATGGAAGTATGAAGTGTCAATGGTATGTGATTCCAGATGGAAGTGTGAGAGTGAACATCATGAAAGGTCTGGAGGTATATGCGATTGAGAGTGTGCCTGTCAACCAGAATGAAACGTTGAGTGTAAGGATTGGATGGAATTCGGATGTTGGGATAAATGAGAATGATGGGAATATTTATGTCTTGGATGGTAGTGCTGCGAACTATCGATTAAGGCGAGTGGTGCATGTGTTTGATGGTATAATTGATATGAAAGATCCGTGTGTCTGCATGCAAGTTTGGCCTGATCTGTGAAGGAAGAGTTTTAGAGGAGTGCAAGTGGGAGATAAATTGGGTGTGTTAAATACAGTGGTGAATATGGAGAATGATATGCATGTGGTGAACGCAAATGTGTTTTCCGTGAGTGTAACGTCGAATGTTTGGAAGTATGAAGATTTGATTGAGCGAGTGAAATTGGAAGAAAAGTTGAGTGAATGTGAGAAGCAAAAAGTTTACAGGATGTTGTGGAATAGGAGAGGTGCTTTGAGTCAAGGGGATGAGGACTTTGGTAGCGCTCGCTTGCCTGAGTTAAAAATAATTTTGAGGGACGATATGCAAATATATCAAAGGCCTCGTCATTTCCCTGCCCCTGTGGCTCAAGAGATTGAGGAACAGTGAGGAATTAGAGAGAATTGGCGTGATTGAGCCGAGTGTGAGTGCCTGGAATAGTCCCATTGTACCTGTACGAAAGCCAGATGGACGTTTGCGACTGTGTATTGACTATAGAAGAGTGAATGAATGAACGCTGAAAGACAAGTTTCCTATGAGTGTTGTGTCTGAATGTGTGTACAGTATGTATGGAATGAAAGTGTTTTCTAAGATGGATCTGGTACGTGGATACTACCAGATGCCTGTGGATGAAGAGAGTAGACCTATTACGGCGTTCTCTACCTCAAAGCGCCATTATCAGTTCAGAAACCTGAGCTTTGGGTTGGCAAACGCCCCAGCTGCTTTTCAGCGTGCTATGAATGTAGAGTTGAGTGGTTTTCCGTGTAAGAATGTACGAGTGTTTTTGGATGATATTTTGGTGATGAGTGAGAACATGGAAGAACATATGACCTTGGTGAATGATGTTTTAAGAAAGTTGGAAGAGGTTGGTGTGAAAGTGAAGTTGTCTAAATGTGTATGGTTTGCTAGTGAAATTGAGTTTTTAGGACATAAAGTGAGTGCGGTTGGATTGCGTAAATCGGAGAAGTTCGTGGGAAAGGTTAGGAATTTCCCTAAGCCTACCACAGTGAGAGAGTTGCGTGGATTTCTTGGTTTAGTTGAGTTTGGAAGAAAGTTTATGAAAGATTGTTCAGGTGTAATGAAACCGTTGAGTGTATGGACTGGGAAAAAGAAGAGTACGTTGATTAAGTGGAATGACTCTATGAATGCAGCGTTTGAAAAGTTAAAAGCGGAAGTTGCAAAAGATGTGGAACTTGCGTATCCAGCATATGGAACAAATGCAGGAATGCTTGAAGTGTATACGAATGCAAGTGGTTAAAAAAGGGATTTGCCAACATCTAGAGAGGGAGGGGTTAATCAGCGATGCTCAGCATGGGTTTAGATCAGGTAGATCATGTTTGACTAACTTACTAGACTTTCTGGAGTTTGTAACAGATCAAGTAGATAAGGGAGAGAATGTAGATATAATTTACTTAGATTTTAGTAAAGCATTTGATAAGGTACCACACAGGAGACTAGTTCATAAATTAAAAATGATTGGGATATGTGGGGGTGTTTCAAATTGGATAGCTGAGTGGCTGAAAGACAGGAAGCAAAGGGTAGTGCAAAATGGTGTAAAGTCAGAAAGTCAGAGTGGAGGGATGTTATCAGTGGGGTTCCTCAGGGATCAGTTCTCGGTCCATTATTATTTGTCATCTAAATAAACGATCTTGGGGAGGCAGTTAATAATAAAGTGTCAATTTTTGCGGATGATACCAAATTAGCAGCTGTAGTTAAAGATATTGATGATAATTTTAAAGTGCAGGGGGACTTAAATAAATTGTTATCCTGGGCACATAAGTGGCAAATGACTTTCAACCTTGATAAGTGCAAAGTTATTAACATGGGAAAAGATAATAGAGAATTTAACTATGAAATGGATGGGCATTGGCTGAGCTCAGTAGAGGATGAGAAAGATCTAGGAGTAGTAATAGATAAGTCATTAAGGTTTTCTAAGCAGTGTATTCAAGCAAGAAATAGGGCAAATAGAGTGTTGGGTTTTATTAAGAGAAATGTCAGTTACAAAAGTAAGGAGGTTATTCTTAAACTCTATAACTCTTATGTTAGGCCACATCTAGAGTACTGTATACAGGCATGGTCCCCACATTTTAGACACGATATTAACCTTCTTGAGTCAGTGCAACGGAGGGCAACAAAGATTATTCCTTCCCTGAGGCACCTTGAATATGAAGATAGACTGAGGGTATTAAATATGTTCTCGTTTGAAAGGAGGTGTGTGAGAGGGGATATGATTGAGCTCTTTAAAAATTTTTCTGGGATAGATAAATTGGATGTTAGCAAGTTTTTTTGAGTTAGATGATGGAAATCGGACTAGAGGTCACCACTTGAAAATTAAAAAGCAAGGGTGTAGGTTGGATTTAAGAAAATATTTTTTCACCAATAGAGTGGTAGACTTCTGGAACAAATTGCCGCAGAGGGTAGTAGGTAGTCCAAATCTAAATGTATTTAAGAGTAGGTTGGATGAGTTTATGGGAAGGGAAGGTTGTGATGGTTCCTAAGTTTTGTATATATTAATATTGTTTGTATATATCTATAGCTGCATGATTTAGTTCTTGACAAGCCTTGATTGGTGATACCCTTGTTTCTGGATGCAATCCTCTGGATGTAGTTTTCCTGGGAGTTTGGGTGCCTTGAAAAAGAGGCCGCTTGACTCAGATGACCTATGATGAGCCCTTGTGGCTTTTGTCATCCGTTATATTATTTTGTGGGGGACTTTGATTTTGTCTTCCCCTGGTGATGGTGCTTTTTGTGGATGGGTTTTGACAGAGGCGGAGGACCTTTGATAGGCCCTTGTGGCTTTTGTCATCCGTGTAATTATGTTATGTTATTCGATGGGTGGATGTTTGATGCAAGATCAAGTTGTGAATGGGGTTGAAAGAAAGCGAGTAATTGCGTATGTTTCCAAGGCGTTTAGTGTGGCGATAGAGGATTTGAGTGATTTTGATTTTGTGGTTGAGTATTCGCCAGGTGAAAGGAATGTGATTGCTGATTTGATGTCACGTTTGCCATGTAGTTTGAATGAGAGCGAGACTGTAAGCATAAATCCTGAGTATTTGCCAGCAGGTGTAGTTGTTGGAAGAAAATGTAAGGGTGGAGGTGATTCTATGTTCGAAAGTGTGTTGTATGGTTTACGAGACTTGGTGAA